>JASAMX010025019.1:0-17755 GCA_030248175.1 Microlaimidae sp. YZB2_3
AAATATATAGCAAAAAAAATCCTGAAGTCGTTTTTTAATCGTTTATAATAAAAAAAATGGTAAAAGCCTATATCTAACTATTTCCAAACTTTCGTTTAAAAATAACGAATCAATTTTTTCAATTGACGCCGAGAAACTACATTTTGAACCATTCCTTTAAAACTTCCTTTTAATTAAAAATCTCAGCTGACCTAGTAGCCAAGTAGTTAGTACGTCGCGCTCGGATCCTCGGATCCATGGAGTCGAGTACTCGCTCGACCATACTTTTAACGCCGAAAAAAATTTTTTTTTAATTTTTATTTTTTTAATTAAAAAAAATGTTTTATTATTTAAGATACGCTAAATAGAAAATGAAAAAATAGAATATTTTTGGTAATAAACTTTATGTTTTGTATTTTTGACATGTAATTTATTGATGTTATTTTATGATTGTGGACGATAACATGTTTTTACAGAAAAATGAATGTCAAAAATTGAATTAGTAGGTCAAACTACGTATAGTAAGATGTAATTTAAAAAGATCTGTCGTCAAAAAAAAACTGTGAAGTTCTACCTTAAGCGTTCGGTCGGCGTCCCAGACTTTGCTTTAAAGGACCGGAGTTTCAGAGCAAAATATTGAAGAAGAAGATTATTAAAAAACTCCAATAATATAAAATTGTAAGATAACATTTTATTTTAGTGATAAAATACAACACATCACTTTTTAATTAATATGCTCTGAAAAATAAAAACTTTTTAGTACTGCAGCACAATTATGAAACAAAAACGTTTAATGTTTTGTCTAACATTGAGTGTATTTAGTTTTTTGCTGAACTAAGCAAATTTTCATGTTTCATAGACCGAAGACTTAGTCAGAGTATTGTACAGTGGTGCGTTACGAAAGTTATTTGTATCTATTTATAACTTCTGTTACAAATCAACTAAAATTTACAAAAGTAGTTTTTTATATATTTTTACATAATGTACTTAAGAAAAAATCTCTAATATTGCAGTTTTAATGAAAAAAAAACACACAATAATAATAAAACATTATTCTAGTAGAATTAAAAATAATACAGAGTGAATCTACAACCAAAGCAGACAATTCGATAGCCTTATATGACGCAGTTTTATAGGGATTCCGAAAATTTTATTCCCGTAATTTACGGGATACCCAGTATGATCGCCGGGCAGTTGATTCCAGATTTGGTTGATTTTTAGGTTTTACCCGGGCTAAGAAAAACGTAAGGGTTTCATTTCACGCTTTATTGCTGATGAAATTGCGTTGCTAACACAAATTTCTTCGTTTTACTTCCGGAAAATCAAATACGTGGTGATTAAATACTCGGAATTGAAACATGAAACTTCTTAGAATCGCGGTTTACCTCGTGGAAGTCTCTCCTGGCGAAATAAAGATCCTCGTTCACCTCTCCCACCTTCTTGGGACCGTCTTTTCTATGCAGCTTGGCGTAGTGGGTCAAGGCCGCCTCCAGTTGGGCCTCGCTTTCCCTGAACCTCGGGCCAGCCGTCCGCTCCAGTACCTCCACATAGATGAAAATGGAGGGCTAAGGTGGGGTTACCCTATCCTCAACTCAAAGTAAAAATTGAAAAAAAAATTTAACGATAGGGTAAAAATTGTTTACCCTACCACGCTACTGTCCGAAAATTTATAATTTTTTTAATCCTAGCCTCCCCCTCAGAATTTTAAATCTGACTACTCCCCCCAACTCTGGAGAAATTTTAAGTACTCATTTTTATCCTAAATCCCAAAATTGTGATTTTTTTTAAAAAAATCGCGTATTTACACCCTCTTTATACCTGTAGTATTACTCTGTTAAAGTTTTAGTTTATTTTAAAGTATTTGCTTTAAACGTTGGAACTGAACCCTGCCTGACCCCCTATGGGTTTCAAAATTTTCCACCCCGGGTCGACCCCCCAGAAACCCAGGGTTTCATTGGTTCAGTCCTAGGGGGGTCAGACACGGAGCACACCTCCTTGGACCCCCTCCTACATTTTGAAATGTCATTTAACCGGGGTAAGGACCCCATCTAGCTTGGGTGACCGTTTTCATCTATGTATACTTCCAACTCCCGACGGAGAGCGGCCAGGGGCGGGAGGGCGCAGTCCGTCAACTGCTGGCCGACCATCTCCTGCCAGGAGGCCAGCTCCGCGAAGTGAGAGTGCAACGTCTGCGTCACTGCCGACATATCACGCTCGGATTGCTCCAGGGGAAAATGCTGAAACGGTAATAGTAGGTAATATAAAAATAAAACCGTATACAGGTCTCTGAGTATATGCGTACCAATTGCCCAAAAAAGAGGATTTAATTGCCTTTGGGAAAATTGAGCGTGAAAAAGTGTAAATTGCCCATGAAAATTAAAAATGCTCGAAAATTAGGATTCGTTTAACGGAAACTTTGTTTAAATCATCAAAACACGCAAACCCAATAATTCATCACGTCCATAGAGGTAAGAAGCCTCTAGGATTTTTGGGGGAAGGTATATTTGGGAGGTGTGTTCCAAAATTTTTTTATGGTATATTTTATATATCCGATTTTCAGCGTTTTTAGTGCTGGCTGGGACTGGGACCCCCAAAGTTTAGGGGGCGGGTTTGGAGTACCCCAAAATTTTAGAAGAGGGTGTTAGCAATTTCCAAATTTTAAGAGGGAAATAACCCATACCATAAGCAAGTTGGTCCATAGTGGGAGGGGGGTTAAACCATACATAAACACGGGGGAGGGAAGGTTAACCCTCCCCAATTCTGGAAAAATGAAAAAAAAGTCTTTAAAATGACTTCTTCTAACCTGGGTTTTTTTTTCGCCGGCGCCTAGGCGCCAGCTGGCGCCTAGCCTCAAAATTTTAGGCGACAGCGCTGAAATCTAGGCGCCAAAAACATAAAAATTTTTATGTCAACAAATGGTTCTAATATAATAGTTTTTTCAGTACCATATAATTTTGGATGACTTTGAAGTCAAATTTTTGTATTATATGCTAAAAATCTAAAAAAAAATATTTTTTTCTTTTTTCAATGACCAACTTCTAAATGCGTAAAATTTTGCCAAAGGATCATGATTTAACAAGAAAACATTGGCACAGAGACCTAGAAAATTATAAAATAATTTGGGTTTGGCTTGGCTGGCATAATTTTAATATGAAGGTGTTTACTATAACTAATTTTTGCTTGGTACAGTTGGTTTAAAATTTGTATATGGATTTTTTAAACAGGGTGTTTACATTATTTTTTCTTTATGTTTGCGTTCTTTATTTTTTCTTTATATTTTTTAATTCTCATTTTAAAATTGTTGTTTGTTTGATGAATTAAAACTTTAGAGGAGGATCTCTAATAGCTTATTACACTATATTAAATATAATTATGGATTTTAATTCAATATAAAAAAATGATAGTTTTTTAAGTGAAACAGATAGAAACAGTTAGCAAGAATCATGAAAATTTTTTTAAAAAATCTTGCAATATAATGATTAGATAATGATTTTAAAAGTCAATAATTTATTTAGCAAAATGATTTTATTAAGGGGGTAATTTTAGGTTTCGATCAAAACTAAACTTTACTAATTAGTTTTTTAAGATTTTTATTTTAAATGGCATTTCTCAGGGTTAAAAAAATATAATTAATTAGCAGTATTACCTATATGCCACAAGAAAAATAAATAAATTATTAATAAGTTCAAAACAGTTATACGCTGAGCCAAGCGAAGCGCAAGAAAAATTTTAGAAATTGATATTTTAAAACTTAAAAATTGCTTCTTTTTTGTCTATTTGTCTAAAAAAAGCTGTAAAAAATATGTGTCTAGCCAAAAATCTAGGCGCGAGGCTGGCGCCAAGGCCCAAAATTTTAGGCGCCAGCGGGAATTTCTAGGCGCCAGTGGCGTCGATTTGGCATTAAAAAAACCTAGCTTCTAACTGCCTCTAAACTTGAGTTTAAGGGTACGATATATGGGTAAAATTCACTCCAGAAAAAAAAACACGATATGGGTAATATGCGTTTCTCGGATTTTAACCCCTTCCCCTAAATCCGGGTTTATTTCCCCCACTCCAGACCAACTTTGCATGTATGGGTTAACTAACCCGGATTTAAGTTGGGGGCATACATGGGCAAGTTGGCTTGGAGTGGGGGGATTAAACCCGGAATAAAAGGGGGGTTTAAAATCCGAGAAACGCATTTTACCCACATCGTTTTTTAATGCATTTTTGAGCTTTTGAATGCTTAAAACATTCATTTTGAACTCAAACGTTAATTTTGGATTTTTATTTATTTATTTTATGATTTCGAAATTGGGAAGGGGGGGGGGTAAACTACAACCCCATCTCAGAATTTGGGATGGAGTTCACCCCCCGTGCCCATGTATGGGCGGGGGGAGAGGTTAAAATTCAAGACAAACGCATTTTGCCCATATCGTTTTTTTGATTTTGAAGTTAAAATAGGTAAACACTAATTTTAGGTTAAAAATCCCTTTTTATAACAGTTTTAAGCTTTTTACAGATTAATTAAAACACTTATTTTGACCTAAAACCTTAAATTTAGCGGCAGTTAGAATTTATTTTAAAAACATTTTTACTTTATAAATTAGGAAGTTAATCTTCTCTCGTCGCCCCACTTCCGAGTGGGGAGGAAGTGAAACCCCATCTCAAAATTGGGGGGTTAAACCCCCCAACACCTCCGTGCCCATTATAAGTGAGAAAGGGGGGGGCAGGGTGGGGTCCACTCCCCCTAGCCTTGAAATTTTAGGACACTCCCCTAGACGAAAATCTAGCCCCCCTTCCCTCAAATTTCCTAATTTTTTACCTCTGACCCCCTTTAGAATTTAAAATCTGAAACCCCCCCCTCGGGAAAATTTTAGGTACTTGTTTTATACTAAATTTTCTTCCAAAACGTAAATTTTAACACATATTGATATTTTTACATCCTTTTTATGCCAGAATATCGCTTTTTTTAGTATTATCCTATAAAAAGAACAATTATTAAAGTTATTATGATCTAAAATTGTTTTGCTTTGGACACCGGACCCCACCTACCTGACCCTCCTCTAGATTACAAAATTTCGCACCCCGGCCGGGTCGACCCCCGTAAAAAGCTAAGGAGTGTCCGGACCTCCCCCCTGGGACCAACCTCGCCTCCTACAATTTAAAATGCGATTTACCCTGGGTAAGCCCCGCCCTAGCTGTCGGCACCGTTCTCATTCTCACCTATGGTTAAATCCCATTTATGTCTTCTTATGGTTAAAATCTAATGAAAAACTTGCTAACGCATTAATGTCAAGGTAAGTTAACACTAATTGAGGACAATTAGTGTTAACTTTTATACACTTTATGGCCAATTTAGCCTATGGTTAATTTATTACTGCTTTTGAACTGAATACTTTGGCTACCCTGTCTCAAAATGTGAACCTGGACTAATTGTTAAAAAATTATTATTACCCGTTCACTGTAGGAGTTCAGAACTAGTGACACGCCCTGGATTGCAGCCGTTAGTTCCTGTTGGGCTTGAGTCATTCTAAAATTGTTATTCAAATAATACTAATGTGCAAACTTAATTTAATTAAGTTTATTTTTTTTATGCGAAAGCTAAAGAGGAAAGTAAGAGGGTCTTTAAATTGACCAAGAATTAAAAGCACAAAAACTTATTTCTACCACATTTTTTTCGATTTTCCAAGAAAATTAAGCTAAAAAATATAGGACAAGGTAGAGCTCCTTGTCAGGGGGGGAGGAGAAAATTCTAAACAACAAAATACACTAGAAATTTTAATTCCAGCTGATATCTAATCCAATACGAAATTTAAGGTTTTTATCCCTTTACATTTAAAACATATGTTTAAAACGTTATAAAAGGTTAATAGTATTTATATCAGTTTTATTTAACATTTTGTATACCTTAACTATCATTGAACGACATAAATCGATTTGAAATTGAAAAACTAAGACAAAGTAGGAATTTAAACTACCCGCGAAGCGGAAAAAATTTGAGTTTTTGACTATTAATATGCTTTTGGAAAAAAGTTTCTGTATTAATATTAAGAAAAATATTTTTTTCTTGCAAAATTCGAAAAACCTACAGGCCTCCCTAACAAAAAAAAATCTGGCTTCGCCGAATTAGCGAGGGGGAGGCTGACGAGGGCTGCCCCCCCCTTGGCACGCCACTGGTTTAAACTAAGTTTAAGACCATTTTAAAAATTATTTTGAAAAAGGGAAAACGGGACTGGACTGACTGGTGGTGGCAGATTAAACATTTTCTTAGTTTTCTTGAAGGGGATATCAACTCCTTATGTTGCGACCATGTATATACAAATTCAATGTTTTAGATTTAAAACGTACATTATTTTTAAGTTTTTCTGTTTTTAACCCGGAATCATGCGCATAGATGTTTTTTGGGGAAGGGGAGGGGAGACAGAGGGGTCCATCTCACTACATAAAAATCCAGAATCCAGGGCCGGGGGGGCGTCGGCCGGACCGCCCTCGAGCTTTGGAAGGAGTGGCCCTCCACTCCTTCTAAAGCTCGAGTGCGGTCCGGTCGACCCACCCCCTTTTTTTTGTAAAGCCGACCCCCTGTCCTCCTTCCAACCAATTAAGAAGAAATTAAAAAACTGTGTTTTCAGTAAAAACAGTTTTTTATTAAAATATAAAAGTGTATAAACAACGTTTAAATACAATTTTTAGGCCTAAATAGGTTGTTTTAGTGAACAAAAATCAATATTATACCTAAAAACAGTTAATTACTGATTTAAAAACTTTGTTATAAAATTGAACCATCATAGACCATACATGGACAAGTTGGTCCGAAGTAGGGGGGAGGGTGTTAAACCCAGAATTAGGCGAGTTTAAATCCGGAAACGAATTTTTTTACCTATATCGTTTTTTTTCTGGAGTGCATTTTACCCATATCGTTTTTCGAATTTTAAGCTAATTTTAGGTGAAAAAACCCTTTTTTTGCATTTTTGAGCTTTTGATTGCTTGAAACATTGATTTTAACCCTAAAACATAAGTTTGGAGGCAGTTATAACTCATTTTAAAGACATTTTGTTTTCTACATTTTTCCAAAATTGGGGGGTTAACCTTTTTTCCTTCTCCAATTCTTAGTGGGGGCTGGGGTTAAACCCTCATCTCAGAATTTGGGGGGTGTTAGTTAACCCCCAACCCCTTCCCTGTGCCTATGTATGCCCTAGACCCCTCCCCGAATTTGAAATCCTGCACCCCGGGCCCCCCTCTAAAAAGTCAGGGGAAGGGGGGTTCAGACCCCCCTATAAATAATTTGGCCTTCCAACCGAGGGGGGACCCCCTAGAGGATCTGACCGAAAAAATTTATGATCATCAAGGTGTACAACACAGGGTGCACGTTTATATTATTGTTCATGTTGGTAAGATAAATAATCTAATACTTAAATAATGTTTTGTCATTTTCTGAAGTCAATCATTTTGAATTGTCAGCTTTTAGCAGAAAGAAGTTACAATATTCTGGGGCAGCAAGGCAGTAGGCAGAAAAAACATTTTTACCAAAAATTAATATTCATAATTATATATTATAAAAATTTAAAAGAAATACAATTATAAAAGAGGTAACTATATATAAAAACCTGACTCTGTTTGAAATCTTTAAAATGCATTAAATATTAATGAACTTGGAACCTTTTGAAGGTGTCATGCAAATCAGCAACAAATTGCAGCACAGACGAAGCATCTTCTTCGCAAAGTTTTAACAATGATCGCATCTAAAAAAGTTTTATATAGGTATTCATCATAGGCCTATACAATACCTTTGGAGATTTAACGAAGGTTGGGGGGACAAATAGATGAAAATAGGGTTTAGACATCTCCCCTACACAAAAAAATTTCCTTCATCGAATGGGGACACAGGCAAACTTTTTTAAACCGGTGATATACAAAAAAGGCGAAAAAATGAAAATGTTTAAAAAAGTAAAATTTTAGTAATAGGTAAAAAAAATCAAAAAGGCAAAAAAGTAAGATATAAGTAAAAATAACCCTAAAATGGTTTATTTTTGCAAAAATAGGTTAAAACTAAAATCTTTTTTTAGCATTTTTTATTCATTTTTAAAGGGGCACTAACACTAAAACACTAAATGGGCACAACCACTAATAAAGCGAGAAGGGACATTGTCCCTTCGCTTTTGTGGAACTAATTTGTTCTTTATAAAGTGGGGGGCTATTTGAGCCGGTGGTACAATTTCAGTGAACCCAGATTTAGGGGGCGTTAAAATTTTATTGTACTTCTGAGTATTGCTTAAAACATTTATTTTGACCTAAAAACCTAAGTTTGGGGGCAGTTAGAAGTCATTCTAAAGATTTTTCTAAAATTGTCACTTTTCTAAAATTGGGGGAATAAACTTTCCCCCACCCAAATTCTGAGTGGAAGGGGGTTAAACCCATCATCTTAAATTTGAGGGGGGTTAACCCCTAAAAAATCATTATTACTGCCGACACTTCCTGTTCCTAAAAATTTAGGGATGGGGGCGGGGGGCTCTCAGTACTAAAAACGCTAAAAATGGTGTACTTAAAGTATACTCCTACAAAAAATTTTTGGGACACAGACACCTCCAAATTTCGGGGGTTGAGTATATCCTCCTCTAAAAAAATTCAAGAGGCTGCCCTTCTATGCGCATGCCTGGAGTGCAAATGGCGCGTATTGTTTTAAAACTGTGATTTTGAGTGGTTTTTGAACATAGATAGGGCCAACCAAATATACAATCTGATCCGGTAGATCCGGCCATTTTCCAATTCAATCTGACCAGATTTTTTTTAGATTCAGTAAATGCCGGCTTTTTTTCATGTCAATGATTATATTTTTTTACTTTTTTTTGTTAGAATTATAAACTAAAAAAATATACATTGCTTTAATACTATTTCTACAGCAGAACCTTGCTGCTGATGAGTAGCACTTTCTCTTATTAAGAAGTCGTTAGTATAGACATGAATACATCAATACATTGTCAACCAATGAAATAGCCTAAACATTAAATAAAATTGATGTTTTTGCATTTTTGTATGTTAGATTTTTAAAGTGAAGAATTATATATAAATTTAAGGGGAGTGTCCAGGGTGCCCCCAAATTTCAGGGGAGGAGGGGTGTTGGCTATAATCAAGATTTTTTTGGGGGCATAACCGCCCAATTACCCCCCCTGCCCACCTATTCCTCCCCCTAACAAAACCCCAGGGGAAGGTAGTGCTCAGGTCTGGTAATAATATTACTTGAGTGAGAATTATAAAAACACGCTTGAATTAAGTACAAAGTAACAAAAACTTTACTGACTTGAGGTGAATTTTCCAATGCATCCTCCAAACATATAAGGGTTTTCATGTTAACCAAAAAATAAAGCTTTTAGTAAATACTTAATGTCAATGTCCTTTTTGCTTCTTACAAACAAATTTTTCAGGATAACCTAAACAGATAAAAAATTAAAATATTTAGGAAAAAGTTTGTAAACATGACTGTTCTAACAGGGGCCGGTTGTTTAATGGAGTCCTTATTTTAACAAGGTCCTTGTTTTAACTGGGCGCTCAAACCTCTAAGGGATCCCTTAGATTAGAGGATCCTTATCTGTGGTTGGGGCCGCTTATCTAAGGAGCCTCTTAAATATTTAAGAAACCCCTTATTTCACGCATTCTTCTGTTTATTGCGTGTAGGTATTAAACTCATTATTAGTCTGTTTGCTATGCGTCTAAAACAGTTGTTCTTGCGTTTATTTATAACAGAAAATAAAAAAAATCACAAAACAAGGGTAAAATTTTTTAATAAAACTGATTCTTGTATGCTTACAACCGATGTTTACGGAGCAGAGCATCTGCATCACAGCACTATAACCAGCAAGTTAATCAACAAAATTTTTAAAGCTTTATAATCGGCAACCCGATTTCTATTAGTGATGTTCCTACACTCCAATACCATGCTCCGGAGCTCCAGCCATTTAAAGCGGAGGGACCTTTAAATTAGCGATTTGAGGCTATTTGCAGCGGTGCACACTTTGTTTTAAAAAACTAACTATTTTTAAAACAAATAAAAAAGTCATGAAATTGCCAATAAAATAATTTGACACGCATTTTTGAGTTTAAATAAGCTTTTAAAATTACTCATTTAAGAGACGTACATACGGAGCTCTCTAGGCTTTAAATGGCCAAAGTTCCGAGGTATTATAATGAAGGGTGGGAACATCACTATTTTTTTAATAAAGTGAAGAGCATTGTTTTTAACGCAAAATTTAATAAATTTATCGATTTTAGCAGCTAAAAACTTTAAAAAAAAAAACAAATGGACAGATTTGCTGACAGCTGAATTAAGTACGTGAAGGTGAAACAGCTTGCTATATCTTGAACAAAAAACAAGACACTTAGAAATTCAAAACTATAGATAAATGAATTTGCAAACTAAAGGATTTGTTTCTTTTGTGCTTTTTACAAGATTGTCTCGGATTAAATCACAAATACAAAGAAAAGTATTTTTTTAAATCTGAAATTTTAAAAAAAATTTGCCAGCAGATTTAATTTTGTTTATTTATCTCATAATATTTGTTTTTAGTAATATTAAGAAATAAAACACTTTGGTCATTGCGCGATTTACATAAAACTCTGAAATAGGGGTTGCTAAAAAAGATAAAGTAAATACCTAGTTCAAACCTGTGCACGGTCTGAAAATCCACCCCCTCCCCCCGTTTTATTGAAAATGCCCCCCCCCGCCAAAAAATGAAAAAGCACCCTAAAATTATGACGCCATTTTTGACCTATGATGACGCCATCATTGCAAATTTTTTGCAGTTTTTAGGCTATTTCAATGTATTTTAAGCCATTTTAGACCTATTTTTATTTTATTTTCAGTTTTTTGTCCCTTTTTTCCCTTTTCCCTTTTTTTTCTTTCCCTCTGCTTGCCCCCCTTTTCAAAAAATTTGCCCCCCCCCTTTTGGAATTGCCTCCCCCCTCAATAAAACCCCCCCGGGGGAGGGGGGGACAGAGCACAGGTCTGCCGAGTTACCTTATTTTTGCCAATTTATCTTGCGATTTTAAGAGGGCCCTTTTTCTTTCAGCAACCCAGTTTTTTGAGCCTCCCACTTACCTTAAATTTAAGGGGGCCCCTTAAAATAAGGACCCCCTTTAGACTTTTGAACAATCAGCCCCAGGTCTATACAAAAACCCTATAGAAAAATTTTCATGATAGGAAAAATAACCACAAACATTACAAAATCACCATGAAGCAGTGCTAGTTCCCCATTAATATAACGTGTTTGCGTTTGCAATATTTTCTTTAAATTTTAAGACTTATAAAATAAAAATAGGTTGATTTTAGTTGTTTAATGTTTCTATCATCAAAATTAGGTTTTAAAATAATTTTAATTACATTTTTAATTCTCAATCTCATGGGATTTTTTTTTGCTGTGATTTCAGTGTTTAGAAAATTTCATATCATGAAATATATAAACACCTAGTTCACGCACCAATTCTGTAGTTGCAAGTACGTTATTACCAAGCTTATATTTACAATTTAACTCTTTGCTATGATTTCAAATATGAAAAACTTCACATTTGTGATTAAATAACTGCAATTGCCAGTCTTGTGACCAGCTGTGTATTCTATCTAAATCTTGCTGAAGTCTCAAGGTTTGAATGTGGTAATTTTTACATGAAGATTTACAAACAACTTTATAACATCTGCAGAGAGTCTAATTTGTGAGAACTTTACACAATCAACAATATCATTAATATATACCCAAAATAAACATGGATCTAAAACAGAACCCTGAGGAACTGAACTTTTTACAGGAAATGATTTGGATAACTGAGTTATTAATTACAACTTTAATTTCCCGCCCAACTAAAAATTCTTTTATCAATTTTAAAAATTTACCAGAAACAAAAACACCATATTTTTATAGCTTATATAACAATTTTTTGTGGGACACGGTGTCAAAGGCCTTGGCAAAATCCAAGTAAATGACATCAATTAGAAATTTATCTTTTAGTGCCTGCGTCCACTCATTAAAAGTTTCCAACAGCTGTGTTATTGTAGAACTTTTTGCCTTAAAACCATGTTGAAACCTTGACAAAAATGATATGGAAAAAGACAAGAAGTTCTTCTTTGACAAGCTGTTCCATTACAAGAAAATGATGTAAGTGAAATTAGACGATAATTTTCTTTTAGACTTTTAGACTGAGTATTATCATCATCAGTAAAAACAGAAGCAAAATAATTTCCAAAAAGTTCAACTTTTTCAAAGTCTTCAGTTACAAATGTCCCATCGTCTCTTTTAATTGGTGGGATAGTTTGCTTTGTTTTAATTTTACTATTAACAAATTTATAAAAATTGTTTAAACTTCCGGAATTTAAAATTTTTGTTTCTTCATTAGTGTTAAAATCTCCAACTTTATTTTTGTATACTTTGCAAATTTTTTTGTACTCTGATCTTGATTTTTCATCAATATTATGCTTATGCCAAAGTTTTTTCTTTTGATTTTGTAGTTTTCTTATTTGTATTGGATATTGTACAATTTTTTTTTGTTTGTAAATAATTTTTTCCAGGGACATGTCTATTGATTCCTAACAACAAAATATCCTTGAATCTCTGCCAAGCATTTTCTACTGTGCCACATTCCTCAAATAAAATTTTCCAGTTGATTGCAGATAAGTATAAACTTAGCATATCATAATCTGCTTTTAAAAAATCAGGTATGTAGTTTTGAATCTTATTATTAGTACTGTCAAATATTTTAAGATTAATTTCAGATAAAATAGCGTATTGGTCTGACTGTGAAAAACTGGGCGCAACAGTGACATCATTGAAAAGTTCTCTATCGTTTGTGAACAAAAGATCCAGATAATTTTTCGGGTAGGGGTAAAAGCCGGACCACCCGGACGGACTGACGGAAATCAATAGGGTAAAAGCCGGACTGACGGACCGTCTAAAAATGCCAATATCTCGAGAAATACGCAAGTTCTACAGAAAATAAACATATTTTTGTCATCCACAGATCAAATGCTTTATGTTTATGTACTTATTTAGGTATTTTGTTCAATATTTAAAAAAATAAAATCTTCCGGGTTTTTTTGACATGGGTATTTTTGTCACAATTACCGTAACCCTTTAAGACAATAGAAAAGAGGCGTGAAACAAGGAATATCACACTTATATGCTGTTATTTAAAAAATAAAAATGTTTTAATAGTAGCATATAAAATAAAATGTAAAAAATTGAATCTTATTAACTGATACTTACGTTTTTGGGAATTTTAATGAATTAGAGTAAAACATATAGATTGGTAAAATATTACCCGGGCGGGAAAAAGTAGGTTTCTATTTTGTCATAGGGAATTAATATTAATATTATTGGAATCAAAAAAACATTTTGTTTTTCAAAGTTTTAGTATGGTAAAAAAACAAATTAATTTTATTAATATCATGTTTTGAACATTTTTTTAATAGTTTTCGACAAGTAAATAAATAGTAAAAAAGAAGAAGAAAAGTAGGCTTAAAGTTTCAAATATTTTTTTTTTATTTTGAACTACTTTATAAGGTTTAAAACTTAATAAGTAATTTTTGTGTTCGTAAAAAGTAAATTTCATAACGCATTGTATTTTTCGTACGACCGACCGGCTGTTTGTATTTCAATTTAATTTTTTCCACGACACCGGTCTGCTTTAAAAAACGACTGGTATTAAAATAATGCTTTTTGATAAGTTTGAAATAAATACTTAGTAAATAAATTATAGCTAAAAACTTAACAAATTTAGAAATAGGAAAAAATTTAAATGGTATTTTTTAGTTTTGTTACTCGGTGTAATGAAAAATTTGTATCCATGGCAACACGACTTATTGATTGTGTTGATGCAATATTGATTCTGTCTGTACGTAATATTGTCGGCTATTAAAATGTAATTTTAAAACTACTTTAAAACTGTTTAACGATCAAATTAAAAAAATCTTTATCATAGTTTTAAAATAATTCATGCAAACAATTCATTGTTCGCTTAAGTTTTTTTTGTTCTGGATTGCCTGTTTGTTGCTTTTATTGTGGATTATAGATGAATTCAAAGGTAGTGTGTGAGCTAAATTCGCAGCAGTCGAACTTTTAACGAATCGAGAGTTAATTTTCAATAAATTAAAATGCATATAAATTTATAGATTTAAAATGATTATAAATATAATTCGGAATAATTTTTGACTACAAAATGGCCTCTGCATAATATAAGCAAGTAAAGCATTTAAGAGTGAATTTAATATAATTCATTTACAATCTGAATTTTAATACAATTTTAAATGCATTGCCTGGTATTTTTTTATTCAAATGCGCGGGAAATTTATAGTCAACCAAATTGAAACCATGGACAAAAGATCCCACTGTTTTAAGGTGTATTTAGAAACCATAAAATAACTATTTATTTAATGATTTTTATAAGCGCAAACAGATTGTATTATATTGAAATATAACTAATTACTCAAAACAAATGATTTAGAAATGATAATGCTCTTTAAAATAAGGAAAATAGAACATTCAAAAATTCGACCATGCGAACTAAAAACCCGGAAGATTTTATTTTTTTCAATATAGAAAACCAACTTTTAAAACCTAATACATATTTTGTAGAATGCCATAAGCATCAATTTAATGTGTTTACTTCATAATTTTATGCAGTATTTATCGAGATATTTGCATTTTTAGACGGTCCGTCAGTCCGGCTTTTACCCCTTCGATTTCCGTCCGTCCGTCCGGGTGGTCCGGCTTTTACCCCTACCCTGTTTCAATTTTTAGGTTTTGCTTAGGCTCAGGAAAAAAATAGTTATTTTAAAAAAACACCATTAAATATAAATTTATCATAAAAATTTAGTTTGATTTTTAGGTTTCGCTTAGGCTTAGTTAAATCATTAAAGAACTTTTTTCTAAAGAGTAAGGGGGCCGGCCCTGGGAATTCCCTTATAACCCCCTCCCCCCCTTTTCCGCCCCTTGTGGAGGGAGGGCCAAGCCCCACCCCCGGGGTGGAATGGAGGAATAAAAACAGAGAGAACAAAAAAAAAAAAATGAAAAAAAAAAGACTATAAGCAAAAGAGAGTACCGGGTAGGGAAAGGGAGGAAGAAGAAGAAGGGAAAGAAAGAATTTTTTCCCCTTCCCAGCGTATTGATGTGGCCTTTCGCTCGCAAATTTTTATTGTGCCATCCCTCCTCCTGCCCCCCCTCCAATCATTGCCAGAGTCCTCCCCGCCACCTTTCCCTTTCCAAATGGGGAGCAATCATCGAATTTAGAAAGATTGCTCTTTCCGCTAACGCGGCCTTTTCCCGTTCCTGGAAGCTCTCAAAAGTCTGCCTTAGATTCTGCCAGTTTTTCCCCAGTTTCGTCCTCCTTTTTTCAAGCGATCTCCACAGATGCCTTTTCCCAATCCCCGCATACTCTTCCCCCTCTCCCCATTCTCTTTCCCCTTTTTGATCGGCGCGTTAACAACCCGCCGATGCCTCACCGATTTGATACCTCCCTTCGCGCCACGCAAGAAAATAACCGTTTACAAGTTTTTTTTTTAATTTCAAGGAAAAATATAAATTTTTGACTTATTGTTTATTGTTAAAACAACATTGCTTTGATTACATATTATATTAAAACCATTTTTTATATTCTATTGTTTTTTTTTTATTTTTGGGGGGAGTTTATACCACCTTGGCGGGGAGTTTTAACGTCTTTTTTAAAGCAACGCGTACTGCGGCAGTCTAATGCTCGGCGGTCTAATGCTCGGCGTTCAAGTGCGCGGCGTTCTAATGCTGGCGGTCAAATGCTCGGCGATCAAGTGCTGGCGTTCAAATTTCCTAGAATCGTGCAGTATAACACCTCCACCGAGATAAGGAAAATCTTGCATTCACATATATGTATTTATTTATGGTGGATATGGACATGCCGATTAGCGCTCATTAGCCGTTTTCCAGATATTAAAGAGAGAGTCCAAGAAGCTCCATACAAAATGGGCTTTTTTCACTTTTAATTTTAAGACTATTTTCCTTTAAATAACGTGTTTTTTTGGTTATCAAATAAAAACATATACTTTTGTGCAGTTTTTAACGTTGTAAAACGTAAATGCAAAGCATCACATAACGGAGAGAGTACCGTAAAGTAACCCTACTATTCAAAAAAACGCATCAGTCCATTTTTACAGTAATTCATGTATTCATGGACAACCCATGTACGGACGTTTTAACTAATTAAATAAAAATATAATGAATGAATTTTTATTTTAGTAAAATATGATACTGATTGTAATAAAAGAGTTAATATGTAAACATAATAAGCAAACGAATATATTTAAAAAGAATATTAAATTGATTTTCTTGTTTAAAAAGTTAATTGGTAGAAATTTGCACTGTTATTTTTAATACATTTTTTAATTAGATTGGCGCTATATCACTGCAGCACATTAAATCGCCATCTTATAATGGCTGATTAGTTCTTTTTTAAGTTTAATCACTGAGGGGTTGATTGTTGTTTAAATTAATATCGCCGTGCTGATATTTGTTTTGATTAAGGTCGCCCAGTGGGTTTTTTTAGCTTAGGCATAAGTGATGGTTTATTTTCAATCCTTGAAAACATACCGTTTAATGAAAATTTATCATTAATAATTTTTTTGTTTTTTAGGTTTTTCTGAGGCTTAGGTTTCGCTTAGGCTTAGGTTTTGTTTAGGCTGAGGTTTAGGCTTAGGTTTTGGCTTAAGCTTAGGCTTAGGCTTAGGCTTAGGTTTTGCTTAGGCTTAGGTACTGCAAACTTTAAAATTAATTTTTCCATGTTTATTTAACTTGTCCAGTTTTCTGTCCATACTGGGATGTCCATGGCTTTGCAATAAACTTTGAATTGAACAAAAAACTGCGAACAAGTCCAAACTTTAAAAATCCATATTTTAGAAAAAATCTATCTAAAGCTATGGTCAAAAATCGGTAAAAATCGCAGTTTTGTATGAGGAATTTTGAACTCCCTCTTTAATATCTCAAGAACCGCTATCAAGCGCTAATTATCAGGGTGATATTTAGATGCGGCACCATAAATAACATATATTTTTGTGCAAAATTTTGGTGAACGTTATGGAGGTGTTATTCAGATTTGGCACCATCAATAACATATATTTTTTAAAAAAAAATTCAATTGCTGCATTAAATAGAATTTTAAAATACATTTTTCAATGTTTATAGAAGTAGGGTAGTTTTCTGTCCATACTGGGATGTCCATGGGTTTGCAATAAACTTTAACTTAAAACAAAATACCGCAGACAAGTCCAAAGTTTTTTTTTAAAATATATGTTATTGATGGTGCCAAATCTGAATAACACCTCCATAACGTTCACCAAAATTTTGCACAAAAATATATGTTATTTATGGTGCCACATCTAAATATCACCCTTAAAAATCTATGTTTTAAAAGCTTCCTTCTAAAACCATGGTAATAAATTGGTAAAAATCGCAGTTTTGTATGGGAGATTTTGAACTCGCCCTTTAATATCTCAAGAACGGCTATCAAGCGCCAATTATCATGGTGATATTTAGTGGCGGCACCATCAATAACATATTTTTGTGCAAAATTTTGGTGAACGTTATGGAGGTGTTATACTGCACTTTTACAAAAAGCTAGGAGGGACCAAAAGCTAGGAGGGGGGTCCGCACCCCCCTAGCCTTTTAGGGGGGGTCGACCTGAGGGAGACTAGTTTGAAATCCCGAGAGGGGTCAGAGAGGGTCCGGTTTCCAAACCAAGTCACATTAAATCATTTAATTAAGTTTTTTAGCACTAGTATAGAATTTTATAT
>JASAMX010025020.1:0-18987 GCA_030248175.1 Microlaimidae sp. YZB2_3
GAAGGGCTAAAATTCAAAACGCAAAATACCCATCTGGTTTTTTCTGAAGTGCAGTTTACCCATATCGTTTTTTCAATTTTAAAGAAAAAATAGGTAAAAAACGCTAATTTTAGGTCAAAAAGCTCCACTTTATCATTTCGAGCTTTTTTTATTGTTTAAAACATTAATTTGGACCTCAAAACTTACGTTTGGAGGCAGTTGAGAGCTCATTTTTAAAGACATTTTTTTCTTCGATTTTCCAAAATTGGGGGGGTGGACCTTTTCTTCCCCCCACTTCTGAGTGGGGATTAAACCCCCCTTCTCAGAATTTGGGGAGGGTTAACCCCCCCCCCCCCAACCCCCCGTGTCCATGTATGATCAGACTCCCCTGGTACTAATGGTTGCAGCTAAGGAAAATCTCAATGTGCTAGTAAGTCGTGTTATTTATTATTATTATTATTATTACTGCTGCTTCGGAGATATTGCAAGTACTGTAATTTCCTGCAGCTCTAAGTTTCTCTTCTCAATATCTCTCCATGTAACAGTAGAAATACGACAAACTTTTAAAATTATCAAAGAATACTTTTAATTTTCATGTTGAAATTAGTGTTATTCTTAGATAGTGTATTGGTTTGTTTATATACTGATAGTTATAACTGAACCAAAAGTTTTATTCCTAATCGGTGTTTGTAAAATTTTTCTTCCTAAGAGGTTTTTGTGAAACATTAGCATTATTGGTTTCAAAATGAACTCTAAGAAACTAAATTTTAAACAAGGAATTTTAAATTTTGAAAATCCCACTGACCACTGGCCTTACATATATATCTGGTTCGTGCTTTGTTCAAAGCATTCCAATAGCAAAACGAAAAAGTTTCATTTTTTAGTAATAAAATTCGTTTTATACTAAATAAATACATTAACAGTAAAATGCAAACAAAAAAACTCAAAAAAAACATAAAATACTTTCCGGTCGCCTGTCAGTAATCTAAATATTAGCTTTTACTCTATGGATACTTTGAGGGAGGGGGGGGAGTGGGCGAAATTTCGGGGCTAGTGTGGTGGACCCCACCCACACTTTGTTCATGTATGGTCTACACTGTTACATTGTAAGTTGTCGTGTCGTTTGCTGTGTTAACGCTTTCACATTTGTAACTCTGGTTTGCCCTAGAGGATTTAACGCGCAGCGAGCGCTTATTAATTAAGTTTCCATAGGGTGCTGTGGCGCCACTTAGCTTTTTAAGTCTATTTTTTTGTTTTTGGAAAGGTAATTTGAGAAATGGCGCGACAGGCTATAGAGAAGTTTTTTTTCTTAATGATCCGGTGTTTCCATTCTTTCGCTTGTAAAAGGGGTGAGGTGAAGTGAACGTGTGGTGGAAAAATTGAAAATCTGTAGGGTGTGTGTCACAAATTTCCGATATAAAAAGCGAAACATTATTAAAGCATTAATTATTTTTAGGGTAATATCATATCACGCTTTGCTATATTTAACGTTAGGTATAAAAATCCTGTAAAAATAGTAATTTTTATTTTATAAACATTTCACGTCTTCGGTGGAAAATCAATAAAAAAAGTAGCATATACTTTGAAAAAAAAATTAAGAAGGATAAAATCTAAAAGAGATTGCCAATGTTAGATTCTATACATTAGTAATTTTTTTATAAATTGACTGTACCGTTTGCGGGCAATGCGCAGTTAAATTTTCTTTATCCCACATAATTTCTGTAGAATTTTTAGGCGACCCCGGTTGGTCTGTTGGAACATCTCCCGGGCGTGAGTCTGGAAGCCGTGGCAAGACCTCTGCTGAAGCTCTTCCTCTACCAAGACCAGCTCCGACCACTAGTGCGAATGGTAGCAGCTAAGGAAATCTCAATGTGCCAGTAAGTCCTATTGTTACTTATTGTGATCATAGGTGAAAAAGGGGGGGGGCGGGTAGAGTCCACACCCCAGCCTCGAAATTTTGGGATCCCCTGCTAGACGAAAATCTAACCCCCTTCCCCCCGAATTTCCGAAATTTTTACCTCTGACCCATACATGGGCAAGTTGGCCCGGAGTGGAGGGGGGTTAAACCCCAAATTGGGGGGGGGGGTTAAAATCCGAGAAGCACAAAATACCCATATCGTTTTTTTTTTTTGAGTGCATTTTACCCATATCGTTTTTCGATTTTGAAGGAAAAATAGGTAAAAAACGCTAATTTTAGGTCAAAAAGCCCTTTTTATAACATTTTTGAGCTTTTTATTGCTTAAAACATTCATTTTGACCTCAAAACTAATGTTTGGAGGCAGTTAGAAGTCATTTTGAAGACATTTTTTTCTTCATTATTCCAAAATTGGGGGGGGGTTTAAACTTTTCTCAACCCACTTCTGAGTCGGGGGGGGGGAGGTTAAACCCCCCTTTTCAGAATTTGGGGGTGTTAACCACCACTCTCCCCCGTGCCCATGTATGCTCTCCCCCCTCGAGAAAATTTTAGGGAAGAAATTTTTAAAATTGCTTCCCTGTGAGTGTGAACCCCCCAAATTTTTACTTTCGTCGGCCCAAAAAAGGGGATTGGGGGGTTTCCACTCCTACAACCCCCCTGGCTACGCCATTGCCAGGATCAGACCCATACATGGGTAAGTTGACCCGGAGGGGTGGGGGTTAAATCCCAAATTAGGGGGAAGGCTTAAAATCCAAGAAACGCAAAATACCCATATCGTTTTTTTCTGAAGTGCAGTTTACCCATATCGTTTTTCGATTTTAAAGAAAAAATAGGTAAAAAACGCTAATTTTAGGTCAAAAAGCCCTTTTTATTGCATTTTTGAGCTTTTTATTGTTTAAAACATTAATTTGGACCTCAAAACTTACGTTTGGAGGCAGTTAGAAGTCATTTTAAAGACATTTTTTCTTCGTTTTTCCAAAATTGGGGGGTTTACCTTTTCTTCCCCCCACTTCTGAGTGGGGATTAAACCCCCCTTCTCAGAATTTGGGGAGGGTTAACCCCCCCAACCACCCGTGTCCATGTATGATCAGACTCCCCTGGTACTAATGGTTGCAGCTAAGGAAAATCTCAATGTGCTAGTAAGTCGTGTTATTTATTATTATTATTATTATTACTGCTGCTTCGGAGATATTGCAAGTACTGTAATTTCCTGCAGCTCTAAGTTTCTCTTCTCAATATCTCTCCATGTAACAGTAGAAATACGACAAACTTTTAAAATTATCAAAGAATACTTTTAATTTTCATGTTGGAGTTAGTGTTATTCTTAGATAGCGTATTGGTTTGTTTATATACTGATAGTTATGACTGAACCAAAAGTTTTCTTCCTAATCGGTGTTTGTAAAATTTTTCTTCCTAAGAGGTTTTTGTGAAACATTAGCATTATTGGTTTCAAAATGAACTCTAAGAAACTAAATTTTAAACAAGGAATTTTAAATTTTGAAAATCCCACTGACCACTGGCCTTACATATATATCTGGTTCGTGCTTTGTTCAAAGTATCCATAGAGTAAAAGCTAATATTTAGATTACTGACAGGCGACCGGAAAGTATTTTATGTTTTTTTTTAGTTTTTTTTTTGCATTTTACTGTTAATGTATTTATTTAGTATAAAACGAATTTTATTACTAAAAATGAAACTTTTTCGTTTTGCTATTGGAATGCTTTGAACAATTTATCAAGCAGGCTTTATCGTTTCTGTGCACGGGTTTGTTTAACATGAAGTTAGTGTAAAATCAATGTAAATATATAGCCAAAAGCCAACATTAATTAAATTAATTAAGTTTAGGGTTGATTGAGCCAAAGGAAATCGGAGCCTAAAAATGAAACAAAATAATTTAAATTAAAAAAAAGTTGTACCGTATTACAATGGGATTCGTTAAAACTTTAACTAAGTCTAAAGTAGGGTTTAGAGTTTCATTTTGAGGGGGGGGGGGCGGATTGTAGTACAAAAAAAATTTCGGGGGGTGGGAAGAAGGAGCCCCCCTTAATTTTTGAAAACGTTAAAAAAGCAGGGATAAACGTAGATAAAGCTGTATAATACACTGTTTTTGGCCTAATAATCTATTATTATCCAATGTTTTTAGCGGTAAAAACATGTTTTCTTAGTATAAAAATTACATAAGCACACATTGGCAGAGCCTGGATTTTACAAAAAAAGAATTTGAGAGACCTTTCAGACCCCTTGGCTACACCCACATTGTAAACCAAAGCACATGAGCAGCATCTCGACTCCATGTTTTTTAGGGTACCTACCTACCTATATGAAAAAAATCCGAGCCAATGCTAGGCGGCTGGAAAATTTAGAGGGGGAGGTACATTAAATCAATCAATATGATTGTTTGTTTCAGGGGCGTAGCCAGGATTTCGGAAAGGGGGGGTTGTACTCCATACAAATTTTCAAAATACCGTAAAAAAGACATTAAAAAAGGGTAAAATTTTTTGCGCTTCGCGCTAGGTGATTCTTTTTGTTGTTATTTGCATTGTTTTTTTAAGTTAAACTTGAAAAATTTCCGGTTTAAGAAGGTATAGCATTAAAAATCGTGCGATAGCACGAAAAAATTTTCTAAAATTGTCTTTGAAATTCATTAAAAACATCACTTAAATGTTGTAAAAAGGTATATAAATGTCGAGCGCTGAGCGGAGCGAAGCGCGAGGAAATTTTTTAAAATTGTTCTCTTTAGACCCCCAAATTTTTACCTCCGCCAACCCAAAAGGGGGGGTTGCCACCCCTACAACCCCCCTGGCTACGCCCTTGGTTTGTTTTGCTTTTTGTGTAGTACTTATTACTTATAAAAATTATTGTACTGACTTTGAAATAACATTAGCATTAGGCAAAATAAATAGCGAAATATATGTATGTATACTATAGAAAGTGACCGCTAAGCGAAGCGAAGCGGAAAATGTTTTTGGTGGCCATTTGGGGTTCTAAAATTATTTTATAGTTTGGCGCCGAGCAATTAGCCAGGCGCTAAAAAATTTTGAATTTTTATCATCTGAAAACCCCCAAATTTTACTATCTGGTGACCATTTCGGGGGGGGCGGACGCCTACCCACCGCCCAACCACTATCCTTATTTTTCCTCCTGTTGGACCGTGTCGGGGGGGGGGAAGTAGCCGCCCCCCCCCGTTGGTTACGTCCCTGATAGTCGCGTTATTATACGAATTGTGAATGATTCTGATCTGCCGTAGTACAACTGGCAAATACCGATAGTTTTATTCCGTCACATAGGCACGAGACTACACGCCTACGTGTTTCCGTTTTTACAACGATTTTAACGTTTCAATTTTAATTTTAACGATAATAATTTAATATTAATTACAATATGAAATTAATTATTAACTTTAACTTTTATAGTTTATTTTTAGAGACGTAAATACGTTGTTTCGAAGCAGCTCTTTAGCCAGTAAATTGATCTATGAGCTTATGAAGTTTGTGGGTCACCAATATCTTCTCGTCACGCTAAGACCTCCTATGGAAAAGGTATTTACATCCAAAGTTTTAATTTTATTACGTCTTTGCTGACTAGTGTTGTAAAAAGTTATTTTTATTTTTACCTAAAGTAATAAAAATAACGGATTTTGGATTACTTTTACTTTTACTCGACTTTTGAAATTTTAATTACTTTTACTTTTAGTTTTACTCGAGTTTTGAAATTTCGAATACTTTTACTTTTACTCTTACTCGGATTTTCCACTGCAAATACTTAAATTAATTTAAGTAAAATTTAAGTAATTTCAATGGGTAGATTTTCTATAGGCTTGTTGTAAAGTAAATGGTAAAAGACAATTTTTTAATCCGCTAATATGCTAAAACCATTTATTTTTATTAAAATGATAATTTTTACATAAAATTAGCAAAAAAAAACTTTGGAACGGAGCTCTGGAGCTCCAAAAACCGGTGTTTTGCTCCGGTTCAAAATTACTTTTATTATACTTTTACTCTTACTTTTACTTAAAAAAATAGGTTTTACTTTTACTTTTACTTTACTTAAATAAAATGTTGACCATTCATTACTTTTACTTTACTTAAATTAAAAAATCACAAATTACTTTTACTCTTATTTTACTTAAATCTAAATTTTTCAAATTACTTTTACTTAAAATAATCCAAAATCAATATTTTTTACAACACTATTGCTAACTAAGACAAAAAAAAAGTCAAATTAGTATAAAATTAACGTAACTCATCCCGACTCTCAACGTTCAAATTAATTGTGTTTTAAAAGATAAAAGAATTTTAGTTAGAAGTAATTTATGACAATTTAACTCTTTTTGTTATGTTAATCACGATTGTGCGGTTCTGTGCGCGGTTCGATTGCGGCCATGCTCACCATTAAAAGCATACATGAGCAGCCTCCGGAGGGCCCCAAATTAGGGGGGGGGGGGTTAAAATCCGAGAAAGCAAAATACCCATATCTCTTTTTTTCTGGAGTGCATTTTACCCATATCGTTTTCAAATTTGAAGGGGGAGAGGTTAAAAACACTAATTTTAGGTCCCAAAAAGCCCTTTTTTTGGGTACCTATATATGCTAAAATATTACCTCAAAACTTAAGTTTGGAGGCAGTTAGAAGTCAATTTAAAGACATTTTATTTTTCCAAAACTGGGGGGGGAAACTCCCCCCCAATTCTTAGGGAGGGGGTAAACCCCACTCCAAGGCCCCCCCCCGGTGCCCATGTAGGATTAAAAGCAACAGCCCCCCCCCCCCCCGGAACCCCCAAATTTGAGGGGGAGGGTGTCCCAGAAATTTTTTTGGGTATATATGAAAATACCCCATTCACCAATTTTGGACTGGGACCCCAAAATTTTGAGGGGGGGGGGGGGGGGTTAAAGAACCCAGATAACACCCCAAAAAGAGAACCTCAAATTTTAGGGGAGGTGTCAGCTATAATCGGGTTAACCCTCCCTCAACCCACCCTGCTCACTTATGCCGACTCCGTAAATTTCAAGAGGAGGATGTTAAAACAATAAAAATTTTCAGGAAAAGGGAAGTTTAAAAGAAGTTTATAAGCCACTTTTTTATTTTTTCTAGCTTTTTTATTTTCTGTCTTTGGGAAAAAACAAGCTTCCATTTTTGATATTTTTATTTGTCAATTAGAGTTTAACAATGTTTAAACTGCAACAACATATTGTATTTCATTTTTAGCCCGATTACTATCAATTCAAATTAATACATTGGTACTCGATAAAATAGTTTGCGTAAAAAATTTTAACTTTTTCGGTTGGGGTTTTAAATTTTTAAAAACTAAGAAAAAAGTCTTAAAGTTATTTAGTTGAGCTAGCATTAAATGGCAATATAACAAAAAAATAATAAATTTATGAAAAAACCATGTGTGAAATATTATAAAACATAAAAATAAAAACCGCTTTGTTTTTTATAGATTTACAAGGAGAAGAAAGATTGCGAAATATATCCAGTCAAAATGAAATTAAACCAAAGCTTGGAAGATAATACTGTAAGTAATATCATCTTTCATAAATTATGTAAATATAATTACATATCAGTAAAATAAAATGATGTATTATCTATCAGTAAGATAAAATTAGGTCCTTATGTTCGCTCCAGTCTGGTTTTTTATATGCGATTTTTATTTTTGTTCGTTTTTTTATTTTTATTTTACTGTTTTTTTTGCAGCAAATGGTCGTGTACAAGGAACATTTTTTTTCGCGGGTAACTAAAAAATGTTCCTGAATGAAAAAAAAAAGACTTTAGTCGCCTTATGTGGGCATTTACGTGGGACTCCAGGATTTTAAAGCATACATGGGCAAGTTGGTCCGGAGTGGGGGGGTTAAACCCCAATATTAGGGGGGCGGTTAAAATCCTAGAAACGCAATATACCCATATAGTTTTTTTTTCTGGAGTGCATTTTGCCCATATCGTTTTTCTGATTTTAATTTAAAAGAAAAATTAGGTAAAAAACGCTAATTTTAGGTCAAAAAGCCCTGTTTATTGCATTTTTGAGCTTTTTATTGCTTAAAACATTCATTTTCAACTCAAAACTTAAGTTGTAGGCAGTTAGAAGGAATATTAAAGACATATTTTCTTCTAATTCTCTAAAACTAAAAATCTAAAAAACCCACCCCCCCCTCCCCATTCAACCAACCCAACCAAACAAACCAAACGAACAACTTTTTCCAAAAGTAGGGGGGGGGTTTAGCAGGATGGCTTTCTCCGGGGGAAAAACCCCCCCCCACTTCTGAGTGGGGGGAGGGTTAAACCACCTTTTTCTAATTTTTTTCTAGGGCTTAGTTTCGGCTTAAAGCTCGCTCTGGGCTGGTATTCTCACGCTCGGTTAAAAATTATTCCGGAATAACTTTTTTTCACGTGCTTAATGATGCAAGTGAAAAATCAATTTTATCCAGGTTAAAGTCGGGATAATTTTTTTCTATTGATTTTAGGATAAGAATTTATTCAACTCAAGAGGTGGATAAATATATTCCCCGTAGGATTAATTTATTAAAAAATAAAATACGCGCATTGGCTAATATTTTTCGTTTTGCGCGAGGTGGTTTTGCGGCGTGAAAAAAAAATTTAAAAAAAATTCATTGCATTCATTTTCGCTCCAATATGCGGCAGTATTATTAATTTACACAGTATATATGTTTTTTATTTTCATTGTTGGAATGGATTTATCGGGGTAAATATAAGTGTTTCGTCAGAATGCGACCTCTGGATTGATTTTATTATAGGATTTAAATTTTTTTGTATTACGTTTTTCAAATTAGTTTTTACTTTACTGTTTTGACGTCCAGAAGTTTGAGGTCTAATAAATTGAGTTTTTGATAGAAAAACTGCAAAACAATTTGCTATTTTATTTTTTCCGTTTTGTGTGAAAACTGAGCAATACAGAACTGGAATTTGTGATCTTTTCAGCCTGAGTACCTCACTGACTGACGTACTGCGGTACACAAATACCTCCAGCGTTATGCTAGAACTTTTATTTATAGGGCGTCATATTTTTATCACAACGGGAATTTTTACGATGTGTTCTTGTTTTTTAGCAGCAACTGATCGAGTACGCGGAGTATTTTTTCTCGCGGGTAGTGGATTCCAGTCACCGCTGCCCCCTCATCCTCAAGGAGATACTGGCCGATCTCCGAGAAGTAACCCAGCGATTCTTTCCCGGTCAGTTTGTATACATATTTTTTGAAATTTTGTAATGTACATACTGCAATATATTGTTTTAAACAAAAATCTTAATTTAAATTAAAAATATAACAACCCGGATTTAATAATTACAACAGTTAGTCGACTGGAAGGGGCGCGAAAACTAAAACTACACTATGTATTTTTTTAATTTTATATTATGTTTTTTTGTTTTTGTTTTGTAGATTTATTATTGACTTGGCGACGGATAAAGGCGCTAAAATTCTAGAATTAAAATATTATCATAAAATTTAGCTTGCAAAATCTCGGGGGAGAAAATTTTTAATTTAAGGCGCTAAAACCTCCAGATGATAATTAAAACAAAATTTAAGGTTTTTTTTTATTCCTATCCATTTAAAACATGTGTTTAAAACGTTAATAAAAGGTTAATAATGTTTATAGTAGTTTTATTTAACATGTATGCCTTAACTATTGAGCGGCAAAATCGATTTGAAATAAAAAAAAAACTGAGATAAATTGTCAATTTAAACTACCCGCGAAGCGGGGAAAATTTGGTTTTTTGACTATTAATATGCTTTTGGAAGGCATCAGGAAAGTTTCTGTATTAATATTTAAGAAAAAAAATTTTCTCTCCCAAAATTCAAAAAACGTAAGGGTCCCCCCTTACGAAAAAATCCGGCTTCGCCGGATTTCGGGGGGGGGGGCGGCCGCTCCCCCCGCCCCCCTGGGCACGCCACTGTACCCGAGGTAAACACACCACCCTAGCTTTTTGACCGTGTTCATCTATGGGGTAGATGTTTTCTCTGCCCACCTTATATAGCGGAAAAATTATTCAATTGAATTGAAAGATTTTACTTGCCAAAAAAACAACATAGACTACAACTGTCAATAAAACCATAAACACGAAAAACATAAGATTATTTAAAAAGAATAAACGGCAGGAAAGCAGGTAGAGGTTTTTAGAGAAAAAAACGCGCTAATTTACCCCCCTAAAAATTCTATTTTTATTGAAAAACTATTTTTTAGAAAAAAAAAACACAACAAAAACAACAAAATGGACAAGCCAAAACTACTTTGCTACAGTTCAAATCCAGCAAGAACCACCATCAACATCAAAATGTTACCTACCATAAATAAACCTTTAAACCTTAAGAGAAAGAGGGGGCCCCGGGGCAGAAAGAGGAGCGGGCCGCGCACGCCAGCGGGCCGCGCTCTAAATAATCTTTAAATACCCTTTAAATAACCTTTAAATAACCTTAAATAACCCTTTAAATAACCTTTAAATAATCTTAAATAACCTTAAAAAACCGTTAAATACTCTTTACCTTTTGCTTATAGTCTTTTTATGATACCTCATCAAATATCCTTTATTTTTATTGTTCTCTCAGTAGTATTAAATATAACCTCACATCTAATCCCTAAAATCCTCTGATAGAGGTGGGGTCTTTGACTAACATTATACATCGAGAAATTTTATTTGGAACAAGGCGGCCAAACCAAAGCAAATTCCTGAAGCCACAAAGCCATCTCTGCTCATCTTTCTACACGCCCAGAAAAATCGCCCCTCTCCCCTCACGCCGCCCCAAGCCAAACGGCGCGCAAGACAACACCCAAGAAAAAAAAAAAAAGAAAAGAAAAAACAAACCAAGGCCACGCCCAACAAACCCCCCCCCCCAAAACAACAGTGCTGATATAGGGTGGTAGGCGGTAATGTGGAATATCCATCGCCGGCCCGCTTCAGCTTTTTTTTTTTTTTTAAAAAAAAAATATAAATCCAATTTAATAAGTTTAATAAAAGACCTTTCCTTTCGCGCGGAAGCAGACGCAACCGCGCGTTTCCCCCAAAAGCGGCTGCTATTTTTGGCTTTTGCCCCCCCAGCGCCGTTCGCTCTTTTCTCTTTACAAAAATTTGATAAATATCGACGAAAAAAGACCCCCCCTTTAAACATCTGTGTACAATATTATTTATGTTTAGGTAATTTACAAATACAACGTCTAGTCCTGAGCAGCTTCGTACTCATGCGTTTTTTCTCGGCAGCAATACTCAATCCCAAACTCTTCGCTTTGAAGAAGGAAAATCCCGTAAGTTTTTTATCCTTTTGGTCAAAGTTTTCATGGTATTGCCGTGTTATTGTCCTGGTGCCATGATAACCTGGGTGTTTAGAAAAGCAAAGGAAGAACGCAGTACCAACCAACGTCCATGGATCAAAGGTTGCCGAATTTAATTGCTTGTTTTCAAACCGTAAAAGGGAGGTTTAAAATTCTACAAACGCATTTTTACCATATTTTATCTTCTTCTGAAAATCTAAAAGCAATCATATGTTTCGTCCTTTACCTCCATTCCTTCCTTTACTTCGTGGTTTAGATATTGGTCTCTGGGTTTTTTTTTCTGGCAATCAGAGTTTTTTTTTCAGGATTAATACTTAATAAAATATAAAACTTCGCAGCAAGACTAAAGTTTAAAAGAATGTAAAAAAGATATTTTTTTCAAAAATATCTCGCGCGCTTCACTCGCTAAGCGCACGAAACTGTACAGAATACAAAATACGACTTCACGAAAAAAATACAGACACTGGTAGTCATTTTCAATGGAGTAAAACACTTCGAAACTTGTTTTATTTAATTTTAAAACGTTGGAAAGTTACTTTATTTTATTAAAACTAAAAACTTTTAACATGTTAAGGTAAAAAAAAAACGACTTTTACTCATTTAAACACAAAATTTTCGCTCCGCTTTGTTTTTATTTTTTTGTTGTGCAGCCCGAGTCGCAGTGCGAAAATAATCGCAGTGCGAATAAAGCAGCATAGATTGCGAAAGAAGTCGCAGTCCACACTGCGAGAAAACTAACACTGTGTAAAAAATCGCAGCGCGGGAAAACTTGCAGAATATGGCGGATTTTTGCGAGAAAAGTCGCACACAAATTAGAAAGTGCGACTTTTAAAATTCTGGTCAAAAATTTAGTGTACAGTCGGACATTTTCTTGTGTTATATATTCTTGTATTACACATTTTATCAGATACACAAATTTACCCCTCCTAAAAATTACACAATTAGTTTTTCAAAATTTGTAAACAAAATTGTGAATTGTTAAGTTTTTCCTGTTAGATATTTTTTATAACTTAGATTTATTTATTAATTTTATTAGATTTAATATTGGGTCCTATGAACCTCACACATTTGGGCCAAGTCTGCCTCCAGTAATTTTTAAACATACCAATATTACTATAGCAGACCTGTGCACTGCCCCCCCCCCGGGGTTAAAACGGGGGAGGCCCATTCCCAAATGGGGGGGGGCCGGGGGGGCAACTTTTTTGAAACGGGGGGGGCAATAAAACGTGGGAGCAAGCAGGGGGGAAGAAAAAAAAGAAAAAAAGGAGAAAAAAGACGAAAAAGAAAGGAAAAGGGAAAAAAGGGACAAAAAAAGCGAAAATAAGGTAAAAATTGGTCTAAAATGGCTTAAAATACATTGAAATAGGCTAAAAACTGCGAAAAATTCGCGATGATGGCGTCATCATAGGTCAAAAATGGCGTTCTAATTTTAGGGTCTTTTTTCATTTTTTGGCGGGGGGGGCAATAAAACGGGGGAGGGCAAATCCTCCAATAAAACGGGGGGGGGGAGGCATTTCCAGACCGGTCACAGTCCTGCTATAAATCTCTGCACCCTGAAATTATGGAATAAATCATAAAAATTTTCCGCTTTGCGGGCACATTAAAATTATTGTTAGGTTTTTTTTGTTTTATCGTGTGTTGCTCCATAATTAAGGTCTCAGAGCAGCAGCCATAGCAATTTTTGATAATTTTAATAAATCTTTAATTCTTTTATAACTCTTTTTCTATTTGCTTAAAAAAAGCTGTAAAAAACGTGTCTAGTCTAGCCAAAAATCTAGGCGCCAGGCTGGCGCTTAGGACCAAAATTTAAGGCGCCTGCGGGAAATTCTAGGCGCCAGTGGCGTCGATTTGGCAATTGGCATTAAAAATAAACCTAGATATAACTCACCCTTCCTTGAGTATGCTGATCGATTCCCCACTAACCGAGTTCTCCCCGCCCGGGGTTGACGATATCCGGTCCAGAAATTTGGCCATTGCGGTCCGATGGCGCTCGTCTGAGAAGTGGGCCATCACAGCGGCCAGCCAGGGCTCTTTGGTGCTCAGCCGCTCCCCGGGCGCCACCACTAGATTGGCCAGCTTCTGCAAAATCTTGGACACCAGCGCCAGGGTACGACCCACTCGCCAGTCCTAATAATATAGAAAAAGAGTTATAAAAAATTAAAGATTTATTAAAATTATCAAAAATTGCTATGGCTGCTGCTCTGAGACCTTAATTATGGAGCAACACACGATAGAACAAAAAAAACCTAACAATAATTTTAATGTGCCCGCAAAGCGGAAAATTTTTATGATTTATTCCATAATTTCAGGGTGCAGAGCTTTATAGCAGGCCTGTGAACGGTCGGTAAATGCCCCCCCCCCCCCGTTTTATTGGAGGATTTGCCCCCCCCCCCCCCGTTTTTTTTCGCCCCCCCGCCAAAAAATGAAAAAGTATCCTAAAAATATAACGACATTTTTGACCTATTATGACGCCATCATCGCGAAATTTTTGCAGTTTTTAGCATATTTCAAAGCATTTTAAGCCATTTTAGACGTATTTTTACCTTATTTTCGCTTTTTTTGTCCCTTTTTTCTTCTTATTTTCTCTTATTTTCTCCTTTTTTTCTGCCCTGCTTGTCCCCTGTTTTATTGCTCCCCCCGTTTCAAAAAAGTTGCCCCCCGTGCCTCCCGTTTTGGAATTGCCCCCCCCCCCCCCGTTTTAACCCCGGGGGGGTAGTGCATAGGTCTGCTATAGTAATATTGGTATGTTTAAAAATTACTGGAGGCAGACTTGGCGGAGAATGTGTGATTAGTCATGAGACCCAATATAAAATATTAATAAAATTAATAAATAAATCTAAGTTATAAAAAATATCTAACAGGAAAAACTTAACAATTCACAATTTTGTTTACTAATTTTGAAAAACTAATTGTGTAATTTTTAGGAGGGGTAAATTTGTGTATCTGATAAAATGTGTAATACAAGAATATATAACACAAGAAAATGTCCGACTGTACACTAAATTTTTTGACCAGAATTTTAAAAGTCGCACTTTCTTATTTTGTGTGCGACTTTTCTGGCAAAGATCCGCCATATTATGCCAGTTTTCCCGCGCTGCGATTTTTTACACAGTGTTAGTTTTCTCGCAGTGTGGACTGCGACTTCTTTCGCAATCTATGCTGCTTTATTCGCACTGCGATTATTTTTTCACTGCGAGCCTGGGTGCAAAACAAAAAAAGTAAAACCAAAGGGAAGCGAAAATTTTGTGTTTTAATGAGTAAAAGTCGTTTTTTTTTTTTATTAGGATTTTAAAAATTTTTTGTTTTAATAAAAAAAAGTAACTTTCCAACGTTTTAAAAGTTAAATAAAACAAGTTTCGAAGTGTTTTACTCCATTGGAAAATGACTACTTGTGTCTGTATTTTTTTCGTGAAGTCGTATTTTGTATTTTGTAAAGTTTCGTGCGCTTAGCGAGTGAAGCGCGCGAGATATTTTTGAAAAAAATATCTTTTTTACATTCTTTTAAACTTTAGTCTTGCTGCGAAGTTTTATATTTTATTAAGTATTAATCCTGAAAAAAAAAACTCTGATTGCCAGAAACAAAAACCCAGAGACCAATATCTAAACCAAGAAGTAAAGGAAGGAATGGAGGTAAGAGACGAAACATATGATTGCTTTTAGATTTTCAGAAGAAGATAAAATATGGTAAAAATGCGTTTGTAAGGATTTTAAACCTCCCTTTTACGGTTTAAAAACAAGCAATCAAATTCGGCAACCTTTGATCCATGGACGTTGGTTGGTACTGCGTTGTTCCTTTGTTTTTCTAAACACCCAGGTTATCATGGCACCAGGACAATAACACGGCACTACCATAAAAACTTTCACCAAAAGAATACAAAAGCTTACGGGATTTTCCTTCTTCAAAGCGAAGAGTTTGGGGTTGAGTATTGCTGCCGAAAAAAAACGCATGAGTACGAAGCTGCTCAGGACTAGACGTTGTATTTGTAAATTACCTAAACATAAATAATATTGTACACAGATGTTTAAACGTCGATATTTATCAAATTTTTGTAAAGTTTATTAAACTTATTAAATTGGATTTATATTTTTTTTTAAAGCTGAAGCGGGCCGGCGATGGATATTCCACATTACCGCCTACCACCCTATATCAGCACTGTTGTTGATGTAGAATGTTAGTCAAAGACCCCACCTCTATCAGAGGATTTTAGGGATTAGATGTGAGGTTATATTTAATAATACTGAGAGAACAATAAAAATAAAGGATATTTGATGAGGTATCATAAAAAGACTATAAGCAAAAGGTAAAGAGTATTTAACGGTTTTTTAAGGTTATTTAAGATTATTTAAAGGTTATTTAAAGGGTTATTTAAGGTTATTTAAAGGTTATTTAAAGGGTATTTAAAGATTATTTAAAGGTTTAAAGGTTTATTTATGGTAGGTAACATTTTGATGTTGATGGTGGTTCTTGCTGGATTTGAACTGTAGCAAAGTAGTTTTGGCTTGTCCATTTTGTTGTTTTTGTTGTGTTTTTTTTTCTAAAAAATAGTTTTTCAATAAAAATAGAATTTTTTAGGGGGGTGAATTAGCGCGTTTTTTTTCTCTAAAAACCTCTAACTGCTTTCCTGCATTATTCTTTTTAAATAATCTTATGTTTTTTGTGTTTATGGTTTTATTGACAGTTGTAGTCTATGTTGTTTTTTTTTGGCAAGTAAAATCTTTCAATTCAATTGAATAATTTTTCCGCTATATAAGGTGGGCAGAGAAAACATCTACCCCATAGATGAACACGGTCAAAAAGCTAGGGTGGTGTGTTTACCTCGGGTACAGTGGCGTGCCCAGGGGGTCGGGGGGAGCGGCTGCCCCCCCCGAAATCCGGCGAAGCCGAATTTTTTCGTAAGGGGGACCCTTACGTTTTTTGAATTTTGTGAGAGAAAATTTTTTTTCTTAAATATTAATACAGAAACTTTCCTGATGCCTTCCAAAAGCATATTAATAGTCAAAAAACCAAATTTTTCCCGCTTCGCGGGTAGTTCAAATTGACAGTTTATCTCAGTTTTTTTTAATTTCAAATCGATTTTGCCGCTCAATAGTTAAGGCATACATGTTAAATAAAACTACTATAAACATTATCAACCTTTTATTAACGTTTTAAACACATGTTTTAAATGGATAGGAATAAAAAAACCTTAAATTTTGTTTTAATTATCATCTGGAATTAAAATTTCTAGTGTATTTTAGCGCCTTAAATTAAAAATTTTCTCCCCCGGAGTGCATTCTGCAAGCTAAATTTTATGATAATATTTTAATTCTAGAAGTAAAACAAGGCGCCTCATTATCCAGTCAGACCAAGTCAATAATAAATCTAAAAAAATACAAAAAAAAAACATAATATAAAATTAAAAAAATACATAGTTAGTTAGTTAGTTTGTCGCGCACCCAATTGTCCAGTAAACGACTAACTGTCTGTAATTATTAAATCCGGGTTGTTATATTTTTAACTTAAATTAAGATTTTTGTTTTAAACAAAATATTGCAGTATGTACATTACAAAATTTCAAAAAATATGTATACAAACTGACCGGGAAAGAATCGCTGGGTTACTTCTCGGAGATCGGCCAGTATCTCCTTGAGGATGAGGGGGCAGCGGTGACTGGAATCCACCACCCGCGAGAAAAAATACTCCGCGTACTCGATCAGTTGCTGCTAAAAAACAAGAACACATCGTAAAAATTCCCGTTGTGATAATGTTACAAAAATATGACGCCCTATAAGTAAAAGTTCTAGCATAACGCTAGAGGTATTGGTGCACCACAGTGCGTCAGTCAGTGAGGTACTCAGGCTAAAAAGATCACGAATTCCAGGTCTGTATTGCTCATTTTTCACACAAAAAGCAAAAAATAAAATAGCAAATTGTTTTGCAGTTTTTCTATCAAAAACTCAATTTATTAGACCTCAAACTTCTGGACGTCAAAACAGTAAAATAAAAACTAATTTGAAAAACTTAATACAAAAAAATTTAAATCCTATAATAAAATCGATCCAGAGGTCGCATTCTGACGAAACACTTATATTTACCCCATTAAATCTATTTCAACAATGAAAATAAAAATATATAAATACTGTGTAAATTAATAACACTGCGGCATATTGGAACGAAAATTAATTCAATGAATTTTTTTAAATTTTTTTTTCTTCCGCCGTAAAACCACTGCGCAAAATAAAAAAATATAAGTCAATGCGCGTGTTTTATTTTTTAATAAATTAATCCTACGGGGGAAAATATTTACCCACCTCTTGAGTTGAATAAATTCTTAAAGAGAAAAAAATTTATCCCGACTTTAACCTGGATAAAATTGATTTTTCACTTGCATCATTAAGCACGTGAAAAAAATTATCCCGGGATAACTTTTAACCGAGCGTGAGAATACCAGCCCAGAGCGAGCTTAAAGCCGAAACTAAGTCCTAGAAAAAAATTAGAAAAAAGTTGCTTAACCCCCCCCCCCCCCCCCGCCGAAGGGGGGGGGGGAAAAAGTTAACCCCCCAACTTTCCAAAATTAAAAAAAATGTCTTTAAAATGACTTCTAACTGCCTCCAAACTTAAGTTTTGAGGTGAAAATGAATTTTTTAAGCAATACAAAGCTCAAAAATGCATTAAAAAAGCTTTTTGACCTAAAAATAGCGTTTTTTTACCTATTTTTCCTTTAGAATCGAAAAACGATATGTGTAAAATCCGTTTCAGAAAAACAACGATATGGGTATTTTGCGTTTCTCGGATTTTACCCCCCCCCCCCCTAATTTGGGGTTTAACCCCCCCACTCCGGACCAACTTGCCCATGTATGCTTTAAAATCCTAAAGTCCCACGTAAATGCCCACATAAGGCGATTAAAGTCAACCACCCCGAGAAAAAATGTTCCTTGTACACGACCAGTTGCTGCAAAAAAAACAGTACCTAAAATAAAAATAAAAAACGAACAAAAATAAAAATCGCATATAAAAAAACCAGACTGGAGCGAACATAAGGACCTAATTTTGTTATACTGATAGATAATACATCATTTTATTTTACTGATATGTAATTATATTTACATAATTTATGAAAGATGATATTACTTACAGTATTATCTTCCAAGCTTTGGTTTAATTTCATTTTGACTGGATATATTTCGCAATCTTTCTTCTCCTTGTAAATCTAAAAAAAACAAAACGGTTTTTATTTTTATGTTTTATGATATTTCACACATGGTTTTTTCATAAATTTATTATTTTTTGTTATATTGCCATTTATTGCTAGCTCAACTAAATAACTTTAAGACTTTTTTCTTAGTTTTTAAAAATTTAAAACCCCAACCGAAAAAGTTTTTTTCGAAAAAAAATTTTTTTTTAAATTTTTTACGCAAACTATTTTATCGAGTACCAATGTATTAATTTGAATTGATAGTAATCGGGCTAAAAATGAAATACAAAATGTTGTTGCAGTGTAAACATTGTTAAACTCTAATTGACAAATAAAAATATCAAAAATGGAAGCTTGTTTTTGCCCAAAGACAGAAAATAAAAAAGCTAGAAAAAATAAAAAAGTGGCTTACAAACTTCTTTTAAACTTCCCTTTTCCTGAAAATTTTTATTGTTTTAACATCCTCCTCTTGAAATTTACGGAGTCGGAATAGGTAAGCAGGGGGGGTTGGGGGAGGGTTATATTTAACCCGATTATAGCTGACCACCCCCCCCCCCCTAAAATTTGGGGGTTCCCCTACCCCGGATACCCCCTCCCTAAAATTTGGGAGTCCCAGTATTAAAATTGTTAAGAATGGGGTATTT
>JASAMX010025022.1:0-22080 GCA_030248175.1 Microlaimidae sp. YZB2_3
TTCATTCATTCATACCCATATCGTTTTTTAATCTTAAAGGAAAAATACGTAAAAAACGCTTAGTTTAGATTAAAAAACCTTTTTTATTGCTTAAAACATTCCTGACCTTAAAACTTAAGTTTGGAGGTAGTTAGAAGTCATTTGAAAAACTTTTATTTTCATTTTTCTAAAATTGGGGGGGTAACCTTCTTGCCTCCCCCCCACTTCTGAGATGAGGGTTAAACTCCCATCTCAGAATTTAGGGGGGGGGGAAGGAGATTACCCAACGTGTCCATGTAGGGCCCAGACCGTCTGGCAACCAACCCCCGCTTATTGCATATTTTACCCGTTTTTTTCCACTCGCGGGAGAGATCGGCGATTGCACCGGAGTTTGTTCAGAGCTTTTTGAGTCAGTCGTGTTTGATATTTTTTGTTTATGTAAACATAATGTTGCGTTGTGTGAATATGCTTTTTGCATAGGAGCCGAAGTTCCGGAGCCGCATATTTCAGGAGTTCTAATGAGGCATATTGAGTCTTGCTTGGGTGATAAAAAAACTTACAAAGGAGTCCGAATTGTTTGCTGTTATCGATTCCAACGACACGCTGATTCCTTCTTTTATCGTTGCCGTTGCCGAAATTTTCGGACAAGGATCCACTGGCGATTCCTCCACCCCTGTTACAACAGAATCTGAAAAAATAATTGACATGTTTGTAATCAGGAAGGGAGTATCGTCGTTAGTACGTCAAAATGAGCCACAATTTTTGTAAAATATAATTAATTATGCAACTGCGACTTATTTTAAGTTTTAAACAGCACATTATTTACTATAAAATACGTCACAGTCAGTGGCGTAGCCAGGGGGGGGCGGCCCCCCAAAACCGGCGAAGCTAGATCTTTACGTAAGGGGGGAGGGACCATACATGGGCACGGGGGGCGTTGGGGGGGTTAACCCCCCAAATTCTGAGAAGGGGAGTTTAACCCCCCCCCCACTCAGAAGTGGGGGGGGGGAGAAAAGGTTAACCCACCCCAATTTTGGAAAAATGAAGAAAAAAATGTCTTTAAAATGACTTCTAACTGCCTCCAAACTTAAGTTTTGAGGTCAATATGAATGTTTTAAGCAATAAAAAGCTCAAAAATGCTATAAAAAGGGCTTTTTGACCTAAAATTTGCATTTTTTACCTATTTTTCCTTTAAAATCGAAAAACGATATGGGTAAAATGTACTCCAGAAAAAAAACGATATGGGTATTTTGCGTTTCTCGGATTTTAACCCTCCCCCCCCTAATTTGGGGTTTAACCCCCCCCCCCCACTCCGGACCAAATTGTCCATGTATGGGAGGGACCCTTACGTTTTTTAAATTTAGGAAGAAAACTTTTTTTCTTTTTCTTTCTTTATTTCTTTATTTCTTTCTTTTTTCTTTCTTTCTTTTTTCTTTCTTGAAGGTCAGATTTATATATATATACAGTCAAATTAATATTATCAGTAATGTTTTTTGTTATTATAACTTACACCATACTCATTCGCAAAATTTAAAGACATTAGAAATTAGATAGTTGTGTTATATACAATTTCATCGCCTGATAATTTTGAAGATCAGAGATAATTGTGCAGAAATTAGGTAAAAAATCAAAAGTAAAATGTATGTTCATGCAAACACCCGGGGCGGGTCCACTAATCGGGTGCTGACTAGATGCCATCTTAGCACGTTGTTTAAAACTCGTGTTAATGTTTTTATTTCTGGGTTTTTTCTTGAGAAAACTTATAGGACTCTTTTTTTTTAAATAGAATAAATTAATATTAAAGAGTTTTATGCATATTTGTTTGAAATAAAATTTAATAAAACCTTAAACCGTAGTTAGGAGTTTTGCTAACCCGTAACTAGGGGTTATTGCTTTAATAGTTTGCATATACAACAAAATATGTATAAAATTAATAAAATATCAATTTGTGTCATGCAAACAAAAATTTCTGTTTAATTTTTCGAGAAAAAACCCAGAAATTAAAACATTAACAAGAGTTTTAAACAACGTGCTATGTTAGCATCTAGTCAGCACGCGTTTAGTGAACCCGCCCCAGGGGACGATTTTTAAGCAGTTTTTAGTGCATATATAAAAAAATTTCGCCTCCGGCGGCTGGGGGGACACTTATCAGACCCCCCGGCCGACACTCGATTGACGCCGCTTGGGGCACTTTTTCTCCCCCCAGACCGCCCACCCCCCCAAATGAAATCCTGGCTACGCCACTTTTCACAGTCACGTGTCTTTTATAATGATTGTGGCTCATTTTGCAGTAGTGACGACCATAGGTGGGCAGCCTCTCGGATTTTGGGGGAGGGGGGTATAGGGGGGGGGGGGTATCCGGGAAGACCCAAATTTTGAGGAGGGGTGTACCCAATATTTCCGCGCTGCCTTAAAATGGGCTTAAAACTCGTAAAAAAACGTAAAACAAGCTTATAAATGCTTTAAAACTGTGTAAAATTGAAATAAGACCTTATTGCAACTTACAAACTTTATTTTTTAATTTTTTTTTTAATTTCAATTTTTTAACTTACATATTTTTTAATTATTAATAATGTGTTTATATATTCTTATAATTAGATTAGAAATCATAGTTTTTTTTAATAATTACGTAATAATAGAATAATAATATTATTGTCTTGATTATAAAGTCAAGTATCACAAACTTTTTAATCCATAATCTTATATTTAATTAAAGATTATATACATATATGGGCGTAGCCAGGGGGGTCTAGACACCTCTTTTAGGTCGGCAAAGGGAAAAATTTGGGGTTAGACAGACCTCCCGTTTGCAGTGGCGTGCCCAGGATTTCATTTTGGGGTGGCGGTCTGGGCGCCCTACTAACCCTGAACGGGGGTCTGGGGGGCGAGAGCCCCCAGCGGGGTCAAGGGGCGGAGTCCCTTGTCAGGGGGGTCCGGGGGGCAGAATGCCCCCGGGGGAGAAAATTTTTAATTTAAGGCGCTAAAATACACTTGAAATTTTAATTCCAGATGATACTTATTACAAAATTTAAGGTTTCTTATACCTACACATTTAAAACATGCGTTTAAAACGTTAATTAAAGGATAATAGTGTTTATAGTAATTTTTTTTAAACTGTATACCTTAACTACTGAACGGGATAATCGATTTGTAATCGAAAAACTAAGATAAATTTATCAAGTAATAATTAACTCTCTGCGCGAAGCGCGGAAAATTTTTTTAGTCGTTTTATAACACTTAAAAATTTTTCTCCAAGAGGCGAATTTTGGGGGGGGGTGTCCCCGGGTACCCCAAATTTAGGGGGGGGGGGTGTCAGCAAAATACGAAATTTTGGGGGGGGGTGTATAACCCCCCCCTGCCCACCTATGGTGACGACGATATGACTGTGATCTGTCCTGTAATAAAGATTAAGCAGTCATCAGCGTACCCAAAGGGGGGGGGGGGGGTGAAGCAGCGACAGGAAGAGGGGCGGCCGCCCGCTCCCCCTCCCAAATGAAACTTTGAGTAGGCCTCTGTGAGCACTGTGGATGCAGGTGAAATTGCAATCAATTTTTAATAAGTATTAAAATACACGGTTTTCCTTCTGCGCAAAAAAACAAACTTTGCTATAGACATCCTAGATTTTTTCGTATTAGTATGCTATTAGCCTAAATGATTTAATAATCACCGAAAGAACTTATTTTTATGGACGGCTTTTAAAATTATACACGTTAAAAACCTTCATAAAAATAGAAAATTATAAAGAATTTTTTAACACTGTTAAATTGCAATTCTAATCATCAAGTCTTTCCTAAAAATATAAAGCCTAAGCGTTCCAACAAAAAACCAAACATACTTTGACCCAGCACTCTCTTCTTGAAAGACAAAGGTCCCGGTCTCATCTTTTCAGTTTTCCGTTTTCTAAGTAGTTTTTTGGGATCGGCATCCGTTTGTGCAGGAATAGAACCTCTCTGTCTATACGGCATAATTTCAGTTTCCAGTAAATTCAAACTTTGACTGCTACCGCTTGATTCGTCAGACACTAAACACACTTTGTTTGTTTGTTAAACTGAAATTTTTAGGCAAAATGGGTTTTTAAGCAGTAAAAAAACTTAAAAACTTTTATAAAAAGTGCTTTTTGACCTAAAATCAGCTATTTTTTAACTAGCTGTTCCTGAAATTAAAAAAAAAAAATTAACCCCTCTCCTTTTCACTTCGTGTAATTAAAACAGACACAGTTTTATTAAAAGAATTTTTTGCCTACTGAAAATCAAAAATGAGCTGCGTTTGATACCAAAATTTCTCGTTTAGCACCACTTCCTAGATTTTAAGGCTAACAGAGGTATTACAAAGCTTCTTTCGTTACGCAATACACATAGTCAAAATTTTACGTGGCGAACATTAAAAATATGCCTCAATATTCTTATTAACTTTAATTGTGTCCTAAATATTGTTTAGAAGCAAATTGTTTGCTGCGCTACATGTTTTTTAAAAAATTTTTTAAAGCTTTTTTAAAGTTAAAATTTTATGATTAACTGTAATACAATGCAAAAAAATAATATAACCGTGGTTACAATGTAACGTTTAACGACATTTCATCTTTATTTTACAGTTCAAAATGGATTCGGACATAAAACTTAATAACTTTTAGAAATTAAAAATAAAATAAAATAAAAGTACTTAAAAATTATATAATTTATTATAATTATTATTATAAATTTACCGAAAATTTCAGTTAATTTTACATACAATAACTAATTGAGATCAAAAATCAAACAAATACAACTGTATCCCCATAGCCCTGCAAAATTCAACCCCGACTTTTTCCAAAAATAATTTTCGAAAGACAGAACTTTCTAGGGACGTAACCAGGGGGGAGGAAGCGGGGCGGCGCCCCCCTCAAAATGATCGGGCGGGAAGAAAAATAAGAAGTGGTTGGGGAAGGCACCCCCCCCTCCCGAAATGGTCGCCAGATGGTAACATTTGATAGTTTTCAGAGGCTAAAAATTCGAAATTTTCTTGCGCCTCGATAATCGCTAGGCATAAACTATAAAATAGTTTTGGTATCACAATCGACCCCCAAAATGCAAAAAATTTTTTCGCTCCGCTTCGCTCAGTGGTCACTCTCTATAGCATACATACATTTTCTCGCTATTTATTTTACCTACCATTATTTCGAACTACAATATTTTGTAATAAGCAATAAGTACTACAACACTGAAAGCAAAGCAAACAATCATATTGGTTGATTTATGTCCTTGTCGTTAAATTTCCAGCCACTTACAGCAATGGCCTTGGTAATTTTTTTCATATAAGTATCCTAAAAAACATAGAAAGACTGCTCATCTGTTCTGGGGTGGTATACTGAAGGTATAATCCGACTTAAAATTAATCTGAGATTAGCGATTGTCGACACACAGTAAACATACTAACAGTATTGATTGAATAATCTAGGTTAACGGAGTTAATAGACTTAATCTCAGATTAAATAGCCACTAATCCGAGATTAGCGAGAAAAACCCGCAAATTTTTAATCCACCTCCGGAGGTGGTTTAAAAATTTGAATAAATTAATAATTGAATCTCGAGTTAGTGACGATTTAATCTGAGAAACCTAATCTCAGATTAAATTCGTTAAACTAGATTATCTAATCGATACTGCGAGTTTGTTTACTGTATGTCTACAATCGCTAATCTCGGATTAATTTTAAGTCGGATTAAACCTTCAGCATACGACCCCTGATCATAGGTGGGCAGGGGGGAAGGTGGGTTGGGGGATCACACCCCCCAAAATTTCGGATTTTGCTGACACCCCCCCCCTAAATTTGGGGTACCCGGGGACAACCCCCCCAATTCGCCTCGCGGAGAAAAATTTTTAAGCGTTATAAAAGGACTAAAAAAATTTTTATTTTTTAGTTTATTACCTTGTTTATGTCATATGCTTCATTATTTTCCTATTATTCAATAAAAATAAGTCTATAAAACAGAGAAAAAATTTTTTACAAACAATTTGATACCTAAAATTTTCGATTTTTCCTAAACAAATTACATTACAGCTGAAAAATGAGTACATTGAATTACAGCTGAGCAACGCAAAGTACCAGAAACTGTTTTTAAAATTACTTCCAACCTTTTTTAAATTTAAATTTTTAATACCACTATATAATAAATCCAAAGGGGGGAGGGTCCAGCGTGGTCATATCAAGATTAAAAAACAAAGTAACACAAATTTAGAAGTGGAGACCAATTAAAACATAAAGAATGCGGTGGGTCTAGCGTGGTCATACCAATATTACAAAACAAAGTAATACAAATTTGCAAGTGGAGACTATTATAATAATGCGTCAGTGAGCGAAGCGCGAGGAAATTTTTTAAAAATGGTCGTTCTTCATCCCCAAATTTTGATCCTTGGCGACCCAAAAGGGGGGTCTAACCCCAAATTTTTCCCTTTGCCAACCTAAAAGGGGGGTCTAGACCCCCGAAATCCGAGAGGCTACCCACCTATGCCCCCTGATTTACAGCGTGGTGTTTGTAGCCAAGGGGTCTGAAAGTTCTCTAAATCCCCTTTTTTGTGAAATCCAGGCTCTGCTAATGTAATTGTTTAAAAAGAAAACAATGTTTTTACCGCTAAAAACATTAGATAATACGCTATTAGGCCAAAAATAGTGTATTATACAGGTTTATCCACGTTTTAAACCTTTTCAAAAAAAGTTGAGGGGGGGGGGGCGGACAGGTTTATCTACTTTTTTTAACCATTTCAAAAAACTTGGGGGGGGGGGGGCGGAGCCCCTCGCCAGAAATTTTTTTTGTACTCCAAAATCCACTCCCCCCCCAAAAAAAATTTCAAATCTTCAGTACAACACTGGAACTTTTATACACAAGTTTTTGTTTTGATTCAAAAGTGCTTCTTTAAAAAACATGAGGAGTAGCGCACCCTAGTACAAAAAATCAATAAATTTACTTTTGTAAAAATGTTTGGTTTGTACCGATTTCGTTTTTAAACTAAATAATTTTGGTATGCTGAAAACACAACGCCAATAAATTTAGTTTAACCAACTCTAAAACTAGAAAAAACTTTATTTTTTAAGCCAAACAATGAGAAAAGTCTTCCCCGTTACACTTACAATAATTAATATTGTCTTGTTCTGAGAAGTTCAATGATCTATTTTTGTTTTGAATGGAAAGTGGGACAACCGGCGCGGAGCGTCGCGATTCCTGTCGTCTACTCGCCATATGCGAGACAGCCGGCTGAGCATGGCCGGCCGCGAAATCGGTCGAAGCGCGGTTGTTAGTTTCAACATGCGGCGATTCTAAAACGAATTTTAAATTTTACTGAACACTTGAATTTTAAACACAAAAAATTTGTTTTGTACCATAAGTTACAGAAAACAAACAGAGACCGAAATATTGGCTAGTCAAATTCCCCTATCCTCCAAACCAAATCATTTGTGTCTATTTCAAACAGAAATTTTTAAAATGGAACACAACAAGGCAGGTTTGCGATACAAAGTACTAATGTAAAAAATTTGATATTAAAGAAATAGCTCAAACTATGGAATTTACTAGTATCCTAGTTATAGTTTGGAAATCGGCCCCTAAATGTCGGCACTCTAAAAACCTTTTTCTAGAAATCCCCTGAGAGGTCTAACTTGTTCCAGCCAAAACAGCCAGGCCCAGCTAACCGCACTAAAATATATTACGCGGACATTAGGTTTACATTTTGTTTGTATGTTTATAATCTAATCTTAAAGTGAAAGTCGCTGTTTAAAATAAACTTACATTGTAATATCCAAACTCACTATATTAAAATATCAGTATCAGATACAACTACCAGACCTGTGCACGGTCTGAAAATGCCCCCCCCGTTTTATTGGAGGATTTGCCCCCCCCGTTTTATTGCCCCCCCCCCCGCCAAAAAATGAAAAAGTACCCTAAAAATATGACGCCATTTTCGACCTATGATGACGCCATCATCGCGAATTTTTTGCAGTTTTTAGCCTATTTCAATGTATTTTAAGCCATTTTAGACCTATTTTTACCTTATTTCCGCTTTTTTTGTCCCTTTTTTCCTTTTTCCTTTCTTTTTTCCCCTTTTTTTTCTCTTTTTTTTCTTTCCCCCCTGCTTGCCCCCCCCCCCGTTTTATTGCCCCCCCCCCGTTTCAAAAAAGTTGCCCCCCCCCCGTGCCCCCTCCCGTTTTCGAATTGCTCCCCCCCGGTTAAACCCCGGGGGGCAGTGCACAGGTCTGAACTACAACATGCATTTTATGACTAAACAACTTGTTAAATATTTTAATAAAAAGTGTGTTACGTACGATTATTATTATTGCAACCATTAAATTGCAGATCTGTGCATTGCCTCCCCCCCGGTAGTTTTATTGGGGAAGGGGGCAATTCCAAAATGTGGGGAATGGGAGACAATTTTTTTTGAAACGGGGAGGGGGCAATAAAACAGGGGGAAAGCAGGGGACAAAAGAAATAAAAAAAAGAAAAAAGAAAAAAAAAAGAAAAAAAAGAGGGAAAAAAGAAAAAAAAAACACAAAAAATGTAAGTACAAATAGGTCTAAAATGGCTTAAAATGCATTGAAATAGGCTAAAAACTGCAAAAATTTCATAATAGGTTAAAATGATGATGATGGCATCATAATCAAAAAAAATGATGGCGTCATAATAGGTTAAAAATGGCGCCATAATTTTTTTGGGTACTTTATCCTTTTTGGGTGGGGGCAATAAAACGAGGGCATTTTAAGACCGTGCATAGGTCTGAAGTAAATAAGTAAATTGTTTCTTCCTCTTGATTATCATTATTTTTAATCAAATACAACAAAATAAAAATTTAAATCAAGAAAAAGAAGTAAGCAGATGGATTTTGGTTTCGGTCCCACCTTATCTTCAAATTCAAACTTAAATAAAATCGTTTCTAAGCTACCGTACCGTAGAACTGGATTTCGTCTTCAGATTCGGCTTCCGACTCTGAGCTGGAAGACTCCTCCAAAAATACCGCCATGTCCTAAATAAAATTAGTTGGCGAATTAAAATACTAAAAAAGCAAAAAAACAACAAAAAAACCAACAACAAATAAAAAAATGTAGGAAAAATTTTTTAACTAAATTTGATTGTGTTTGATTCAGCGGATATTGAATTTAGGTACGATGTAACTATAGCGGGATAACGTTCAAATTTTTAAGCTTACAATAATATTGGCTTTTTATATATTTTTTGAATATTTTCTCCCAAAAAATATTGAAACTAGCGACTAACCAACGAAAATTCGAGCGTTCGACGAAATTTCCCGTTTAAATTTATGAGTTTTAAAGAATTCTAAAGGCTGGTTCATACCGATGACAAAACCTCCTTTTCGTTGGAAAAAGTCCAAAGGACAATTTTAGAAAAGCCAAAATGTCTTTTGGACTTTTTCCTTAGGACGAAGTATGAATGCTACTTGAAATTTGTACTTTGGACTTTGCTCAAAGGACAAAAATAATGAATACGTTGTCCCCTTTCAGCTTTGTCCTTTGGACTTTGTCCGGACAAAGTCCAAAGAATAAAGTTTAACAGACTTTTGTCCTTTGGACTTTGTCCAAAGGACGTTTTGTCAAAAGTATGAACCAACGTTTAAACACATTAAAAACGGCCATCCAAAAGTATTCCGGGTTTTCCTCGAAAATTTGAAAGCAACTACTTTATGTTTAAAAAACTTTATCTTTTTTTTACTCCCGTCATTGTTACCATTGATTTTTTACCAGTGATCTACAGATAAGTTTTTTTCTACATTTACATGGTTACAAATTGAAGTATATTATGTAATATCCAGAAAAAACTTATCTGTAGATTATAAACAAAGGTTTAGTTGTAATATGACTTGCCCCATAGGTGTAAACGAGGTCTGGTATGACATCGCAGTTTTTCAAAAACATACAATTGCATGATTTAATCAAAATTCGACAAGTTGTAAAAATGTGTTCTTAAAAAATTTAATATGGTAAAAGTTGACTTTTTGGATTTAACTCTGCAATTTAGCAAAGTATTTCCCATAAACAGGGACGTTTGTCGGATATGAAGGGGTGAAAAAATCTGCCCACAAAATTTTTGGCCGCACAAAAGTCATGGGCTACTCAATTTTAGAAAATCTCTGTTAAAATAAACTTTGCCGATGTGTCTTATGTTATGTATTGATCAGCGCTTGATATACACAGCCACAGCCGGTATAAACGATCATTTCGTAGGGTTTTGAGATTAACCCCTTAAACTCAGAGAAATGTTTAGTGAGAAAGAATAAGCAAACTACTGATAATTTCATCTGATGAATTACTAAACTTATCTCATAAAAATCATTTTTAGCCCACGCTCTAAATCCGTATTTAAACCCATAAATCTTAACACCATCATATAGCCACCCCGTTGGTTGCTCCGGAATCAATTTGTTTTGCACTCACCTCGACTAACTTTGTGACGGAAGTGAACTGACGTTCCATAAATTCGATTTGTGAAATCAATTCACCTACTTCATGACAGCACCAGTTTTTGCCACGCGATTCTAAAAAATAAGAACCAAAAAACAATACAATGTCCTCACTATCATTGGGCGTCTTTTCTTTTTAAATCTGATATTATAACAACTGATTTAGAGAAATTAAAAAAACACATCAGCACTCATTTAACTAAAACAAGGCATCTACCCACAACCCCCTTAGTAAAATTAAAAAAAACACATTAGCACTCATTTAACTAAAACAAGGCATCTACCCAACCCGGGGGGCACTAAGAGGTCGCAATCCCCTTAGTGCCCCCCGGGGGATTGAATCAAAAAACGGAGGTTGGATTCGTAATCAGGACCCCCGAAAACCCCCGAAAACGTGTTTTGGAGAAAATCGGCAAAAATTTTGCAACTGTATCATATCGTTCCACCTTAATAACATCTTTTCTTAGTGGATTTCAGATATACTAAAAACAGAACTTTAAACTAATTCAAAAAGGTAATTCCATTTTTTTTTCTTTTTACTCATCTATAGCATACATGGGCACGGAGGATTAACTTACGCCCGAAGGCGAAGTCTGGGATTGGGTTTACTTCCCCTTTCCCAATTCTTTAAAATTTGAAGAAAAAATTCTTCTGAAGTTTCGAGATCAAAATGAGCGTTTTTACTAAATTTTTTTTAAAAATTAAAGTGATGATATGGGTAAAATTTACTATAGAAAAAAAAACGATAAAAGTGAAATGGGTTACCTGTACTCTAAACTCCCTCTAAATACCGGTTTTATTCACCACTTCCAACCAACTTGCCTATTCATGCATAAACAAACAGACCTGTGCACTGCCACCCCCCCCTCCGGGGTTATATTGAGGGGGCAATTCCAAAATGGGGGGCACAAAGGACAACTTTTTTGAAAGGGGAGGCAAGCAGGGGAAAAAGAAAAAAGAGAAAAAAGAAGGGAAAAGGGAAAAAAGGGACCGAAAAAGCGAAAAATAAGGTAAAAATAGGTCTTAAATGGCTTAAAATAGATTGAAATAGGCTAAAAAGTGCGAAAAATTCGCGATGATGGCGTCATCATGGATCAAAAATGGCGTCATAATATTTATTAGGGTACTTTTTCATTTTTGGCGGAGGGAGGGGCAATAAAACGGGGAGGGAGAAAATCCTCTAATAAAGCGAGGGGGCATTTCCAGACCGTGCACAGGTCTGAACAAACTAGTCTGTATACAATCGCCTAGCGAAAATAACTTTAAAAAAATCGACCGTTCTGTACAGAGATAAAAAGATAACTCCGCCACTGCGTATACAGTGCCTGTCCAAAGCCAGGATAAAGGAAGAGGGTTACAGAGGAACTTGTGGCAGTTTCTCTGTAAAATTTGTTCTACGCGGGATCATAGATGAACACGGTCAAAAAGCTAGGGGGGGGGGTGTTTACCTCGGGTAAATGACTTTTGAAAATCTAGAAGGGGGTCCTAGGGGGGGTGGAACCCCCCTAGCTTTTTAGGGGGGTCGACCCGGGGTGCGAAATTTTGAAATCTAGAGGGGGGTCAGGTGGTGTCCGGTGTCCAAAGCAAAACAGTTTTAAACCATAATAACTTAAATAATAGTTCTTTTTATAGGATAATACCACATTTTATTGAATAAAAAGCGATATTTAGGTATAAAAAGGGTGTAAAAACATTAATTTGTTTTAAAAATTGACGTTTTTGCTAGAAAATTTAGTATAAAAAAAGTACTTAAAATTTTCTCGAGAGGGGAGGGGGGGTCAGATTTCAAAATCTAGAAGGGGGTCAGGGGTGAAAAATTCGAAAATTTGGGGGGAGGGGGGCCTGGATTTTTTTCTAGGGGGCCCTAAAAATTTCGAGGCTAGGGGGGGGGTGGACCTCATCCTACCCTCCCCCCCTTGTTCATCTATGCGCGGGATGCCTGCAGCCAGCATTATCTTCATCGATGATGTCGTCGTTAAACGGCTAGGAGAAAAGCGTGACGGAAGTCCCTGCACTACAATTGCTGACAAGTCTGTCGCAGTTCTGCCGTTCTTAATGAAGATTATGGATCCGAAGGATAATTGGAACAATTTCCTAGCAGCCCAAGGAACAGCGAAGAAAAGACTTAACCGAAAGCAAAAACCTCCCATAGATGTTTTTTGGGGGGGGGACAGAGGGGTGCACCCCCCCCTAGAGCCAAAATTTTGGACCCCCCCCTGGAAAAAATCCAGGGGCCCCCCCTCCCTCCCCCCAAGCTCGAGAGCGGTCCGACCTACCCCCCCCCCCTGGAAGGCTGGACCCCCCTCCCGACCAATTTGGAAGTATATTTTTTATTTACTGTCAAAAACACAGGTTTTTAGTTAAAAACAGTGTTTAAATACACTTTTTAGGCCTAAATAGGCTGTTTTAATACATAAAATTCAATATTAGACCTAAAAACACTTAAATTATTGAGTTTAAAAAATTTTGCTGAAAAATTGGACCCCCCTGACCCCCCCCTAAATTTGAAATCTCGCACCCGGGGTCGACCCCCCCTAAAAAGCCAGGGGGGTCCGGACCCCCCTGGACCTCCCCTAAAAAATTTTGGCCTTCCACCCGGGGGTGGACCCCCCCCTAGCGGACCCGACCAAAAACATCTATGAAACCTCCGCCACAAAAACAAACAGAAGCGATAAAAATATTACCATTGCCGACGGGCAGCCGTTGGGCCTGTATCCGATTATCCCGCTTTTTTGCTGGTGTCGTTTTTGTTACTGGTGCCGTCGCTGACGACGAAGCCGGACCGATTCTGGCGACACCTATGGTCGGGTTGGGAATCTGGGGACTTGGACCATGGGGATCCTGAAAATGGTCTTGGCAGACCAAAAAATTGACGTCTGCAGGAGAAAGCGAGCCTAAACACAAAAACCGGTTTTGATTATAACCTTAGTACCTTTAGAGATAAAAAACTATAGTGCAAATCATAAATAAAAACACATTAATTTCATTTTTTTCTTGCAGTTTTTCGCGTTTTTCTTTCAATTTCCTAGAAAATTACTAGTTTTTGCTCCCAATTATTCCCCAAGCTTTGAAAATCCACTCTTAAAAAGTTAAAATGATAAAACATTGTATAGTTTAGTTTAATGTGTAGTGTGATTTGTTGTAGATAATTTTATGAGGAACCGGGTGGGTGAATGAGCTCCACTTTGCTCGCAGCTCAAGAAATCTTCTTCCACTTATAAATAATTCAGGATTTCCTCCTCTTTTTTTTAATTTTGAGACTCTGTGCCTCTTAAACTTTCAATGAACCTCTTCTTCCTTTTTACAGCTAATAACACGATTTTTAATGAAAAACTGCGTGGACTTTTAGGTTTTAACATTCTTATAAATTTATGATTTGCGCAAAGTTTAAAGGCTCTAAATAGCACCTTAGCCAAACACGGTAAAACATCGTACTTACCCGCTTGATAATCGGCTAGCAACCTCAGATAAGCATCCATTACAGCGGAATCCTCCCCTTTCGCAAATCGAATCCATTCCCGGCTAAAAAGCATTTTAACCATTTTTCTTGTGAGTTAGATTATTAACCAATTTTTTTAAATTTTAAGAGGCAATATTTTATATTTTAATCATTTAATGTATTTATTTTTGGCATATTTATTTTTGGCATATTTATTTTTGGCATCTATATATAAATAGACATAACCGTAATGTGTGTCTGTCAGTGTCAAGGGCGTAGCCAGGGGGGGGATTATGGAGGTTGTAACCCCCCCTTTTGGGCTGGCAGAGGTAAAAATTTGGGGGTCCTAAAAAAACAATTTTAAAAAATTTTCTCCCGCTTCGCTCCGCTCAGCGCTCGACATTTATAAATCTTTTTACACCTTTTAAGTGATGTTACTAATGAGTTTCAAAGACATTTTTTTTAAAATTTTTTCGTGCTGTTATTGTTGTTGTTGTTGAATAACCTGAAACTTATCTTCCCTATGCAAATTATGCAAAGGGCAGGCGCTAAGACAAGCCAGGAGGGGCGAAAAGGTTTCACCCCTATGGTTAAGACTCTTCGTCCAACATTAATAACGATGTTGGCAACCTTTACCGCTAGAGTGTTCACTACATGCAGTGTTCACCCATTCCGAGGTCTTTGTCTAAAGGATTTTTTAACTCGCGCCTAATATTGATCTTACTTTTTAACGTCGTACATGGTCAGTATAGGTGTTCCTGCAAGGCCAGTGCTACAAACTCCACACACAATAGAGCTGTATTTGTCCACTGGTTTGCTAGATGGAAAACTGCCATGTGTGGCCGACGTACAACAACAAACACTCTAGCCATGCCACGCTGGACACATTTCTATAAAAGAAAAGATCGAGCAACCAGGTTTAGGTGATAGTGGAACCCGTAGGCCCGTTAGGTGCTGCCCAAAGGTCAGCACAGTCCTGGTGGCTTAATGGCACTTTTTTTCGTGTTGTCGCACGATTTGTAATGTTATACCTTTTTAAACCTAAAATTTTTCAAATTTAACTTAAAAAACAATGCAAATAACAGCAAAAAGAATCACTTAGCGCGAAGCGCAAAAACTTTTACCCTTTTTAATGTGTTTTACAGTATTTTGAAAATTTGGAGTACAACCCATCCTTTAAAAAAATTTGTATAGAGTGCAACCCCCCTCCTTTCCAAAATTCTGGCTACGCCCCCGGTCAGTGTATATAAATAGACATGTGTGTGTGTGTGTGTGTTGTGTATGTGTGTTTGTGTGTGTGCAGACTTGGGCACTACCCCCCGGGTGTTATTGGGCGTGGATGGGGAATGGGATAATTTAGAGGACTAAGAGAAAAATGGAACAAAATGGTCAGAAAAAACAAACTTAAAAAAAGAGTCTAAAATGGGTTAAAATATGTTAAAAATGAGTTTAAAACTGCGAAAATAGGTTAAAAATAACGCACTGATTTTTTTAGTATTTTTTTTTTATTTTGAGCGGCGGAAGAGGGGGGGGGGTTCAGAACTAAGAACTATGAACAATGAAAATGTGCTATTTAGTATTTTAGAAGAAACTTCTCCTGAAAATTTGGGATACACCCCCAATTTAAAGGTCCTCATATTTCCATTAAAATCCGAAAGGCTGCCAACTTTTGAGTAAGACCAAACTTTTTACCTCTGATCCTCTGTTAAAGTGTCTGTCAAGGAGTAGAACTGGACTGGAATTGGGTTTTCCTGATGTTTTAAAATTTTCTTGTCAGCGCCAGTCGAATTGCAGCCATGAACAGCACATTTCATTGTCGACCTGAATGATTTTTTGAAAACCAATGACTAATTAAAATGTTTTCACGCAATCACGCGGTATAACTTTTTTCTGTCGCGAAACAGCAGCATTTACCGCAACAAAACTAATACAGCGTTAAATACTGCTGCACGGGAAAACAAAGTTGCACACGTACCACTTCTCTAGCAAGATCTTGATCAAAAATTTAGTGTACAAATGGGCATTCTCTTGTTTTATATTCTTCTTGATATATTATTATTAATTAAAATAATTATCTAAAGCAATAGCTTACTTCTTTTTAAGGTTTTGATAAAAACAAGCTCTGAAATGGTTTTAATTGAACAAACCGAAGTATATTATTTTATTTAATGAACTTAAAAATTTATATGCCTTGTTTTTGTTTACAATTCAATTTTATGGGTTATAAACTAAAAATAACCCTTTATATAGGTTTCTCCAACCGTAAATTACATTACGGTTATTTATTATTCAAAAACTTAATAATAGCTATCAAAAAAACTAAACTAATAATAATAATTCATTTTAGAAAACCGCCAGAAACCAGTAGATTATATCGTAAAAATTACCTTCTAATGCCGTACTTCGTTTGGTAGTCTATTTTAGCGGTTGGGATAGAACCATCTTCATCTTTTTCTTGTTCTTTCTTTGAACTTTTAATATTATAATACTTCTTTGCAATTCTGGAACAAAAATAATAGCGTTAGCGACATAAAAAATTAAGGTTATATAAGAGTCCCGTTCTGTCATTCACAGGACGGGACAGGACAAATCTTAATTCCCAGGGACCCTCCCACCAATTTGGGGTACCCCGGACACCACCCCCCTCCATTACAATATATCTACTGACTCAGGAGATATGACCTTCCAAAAATGTTTTTTTTTCTACAATCCTGTACTTGAAAGATTGTTCAATGGGTACAAAAATTAAAGTTACAAAACTTTTACTGAAAGAAAGCGGTTACTTTCTACTTTAATTTGATACCTTGATTGTTAAGATTAGTGCAGTATTGTCGAGATATTGCGTTTCTCGTACAAAAAAATTATGAATTTTTTCGTTAAAAACAACGAACGAGGCAGTGATTTGATTAAGTTTGCCCAACATTTTTGCCAACACTTCGTATTTTCAGCGAAAAAGTCGCGGATTTTTTTGTACGGGAAACACAACCCGCGATTTTTTCGGTAAAAATACGAACAAGTGTAAGCAAAAATGTGGGGCAAACTTAATCAAATCAAGTAGCCGGTTTCTTTGAGTGCATTATTTTGTAACTTAAATTTTTATACCCATTGAGCGATCTTTTATGTACAGAAATTTCGAAAAAAACCATTTTGGGGGGGGGTCATATCTCCTGAACCACTGGAGATATTTTGTTAAAAAATTTTATGTAGGCTATTGGGGGCACAGGCATAGATAAACAAGGGGGGGAGGTAGGGTGGGGTCCACCCCTTCATAGCCCCGAAATTTAGGGGCCCCCCTGGAAAAAAATCCAGAGGCCCTCCTCCCTCTAAATTTTTGAATTTGTTACCCCCAGGTGTTTTTGGTCGGGTCCGCTAGGGGGGGTCCACCCCCGGGTGGAAGGCCAAAATTTTTTAGGGGGGGTCCAGGGGGGTCCGGACCCCCCCCCTGGCTTTTTAGGGGGGGTCGACCCCGGGTGCGAGATTTCAAATTTAGGGGGGTCAGGGGGGTCTAATTTTTTAGCAAAATTTTTTTAACTTAATAATTTAAGTGTTTTTAGGTCTAATATTGAATTTTATGTATTAAAACAGCCTATTTAGGCCTAAAAAGTGTATTTAAACACTGTTTTTAACTAAAAACCCGTGTTTTTGACAGTAAATAAAAAAATATACTTCCAAATCGGTCGGGAGGGGGGAGGGGGGTCAGCCTCGCTTGGGGAAGTCAGGCCGGACCGCTCGAGCTTTGGGAGGGGGGGAAGGGGGAGGGGTCCCTGAATTTGTTCTAGGGGGGTCCAAAATTTTGGCTCTAGGGGGGGGGGCCCCCTCTGTCCCCCCCCAAAACACCTACGCTGACCCCCCTTTAGAATTTTGAAATCTGACGCCTCCTCCCCTCTCAAGAAAATTTTAAGTACTTTTCTTATACAAATTTTTTTCAAAAACGTGAATTTTTAACACAAATTCATGTTTTTACACCCTTTTTATACCTCAATATCACTTTTTATTCAATAAAATGTAGTATTATCTTACAAAAAATATTATTAAACCTTTAATGGTTTAAAAGCATTTTGCTTTGGAAATTGGACCCCACCTGACCCCCCCTCTACATAGGTGTCCGACCAGTCTGGACTGCCCGGACTGGCCCCCGCTGAGGGCTGGTCCAGGGTACCCCTCCCCCCTAGCGCCCATTTTGGACCCTCCCTCCCCCCTAAAACCCCGGTCCAGGCCGACCCCCCCGCCTGAAGGCGGTTTTTGACCCTCCCCCCCCCCCTCACAGCTGTTCCACCCCCCCCCCCCCCCCTATCTACTTAATGTGCGATAGGCATAAAAATCGTTTTTTTTCGTGCGCGCGACTGAAAATATACAGGCTCAAAATTCGTGCGCGCACGAATTTCGTGCGCTAACTTTATATACGTATATATTCCTCATAAATATAACAATAATTTTAGTGTTCTATACAAATTTTTATAATTTATAATAAACCTTAGGTTTTTTACAAACTGGTTGGTACGTTACATTAAAAATAAAAAAAATAAAATTCAGATGTTCGTTTTAAAAACGAACCGTTTTTTAAAAACGAACGGTCCGTTTTTTTAAACGACCGGTCCGTTTTTTGCGCTGCCGCCGTTCGTTAAACACTTGCCCGGCAAGTTGCCGCATGCAAAATAATGAAATGAAAACAAAATACAATGATTATTATTATTTATTATGTAACCGGAAAATAGAAGAAAGTTGGTCAAACTTTTACCGGAAGCAAAAAAAATCAACAAAAAGGTACCTCTTATAATATGTTAACGTTTTTAACAGTTTCCAAAAGTTTTTTTGGCAGGTCCAGGCTATTCCCCCCCCCTAAGTACCCCAGTCCAGGCTTCCCCCCCCCCCTAAGGACCCTTCAGTCCAGGCTACCCCGGGGTCAAAATTTTTCGAAAATTTGGTCCAGGCTGACCCCCCTCCTGGGCCTACAAAATGGTAAAAAATGGGCTGACCCCGGGGTCAAACCCCCCCCCTAGCCGGCAGGGGTCTATGTAACTATTAGGTGAAATCCTTTGGTTTGCTGATTATTATGTTGCAGTTTTCAGCCCCAGTAATTATTTTATTGTCGGGTAACAAAATTAATATTTAATCCAAAAAAATTTTATAGTTTTTGGAGTTATTAAATGATTTTTTTTTTGGGTTGTGATAGGGGTAAAACCATAGGTGTCCGACCCCTGACGGCTAGGGGGGGGGGTGACCCCGGGGTCAGCCCATTTTTTACCATTTTGTAGGCCCAGGAGGGGGGGGTCAGCCTGGACCAAATTTTCGAAAAATTTTGACCCCGGGGTAGCCTGGACTGAAGGGTCCTTAGGGGGGGAAGCCTGGACTGGGGTACTTAGGGGGGGAATAGCCTGGACCTGCCAAAAAAACTTTTGGAAACTGTTAAAAACGTTAACATATTATAAGAGGTACCTTTTTGTTGATTTTTTTTGCTTCCGGTAAAAGTTTGACCAACTTTCTTCTATTTTCCGGTTACATAATAAATAATAATAATCATTGTATTTTGTTTTCATTTCATTATTTTGCATGCGGCAACTTGCCGGGCAAGTGTTTAACGAACGGCGGCAGCGCAAAAAACGGACCGGTCGTTTAAAAAAACGGACCGTTTGTTTTTAAAAAACGGTTCGTTTTTAAAACGAACATCTGAATTTTATTTTTTTTATTTTTAATGTAACGTACCAACCAGTTTGTAAAAAACCTAAGGTTTATTATAAATTATAAAAATTTGTATAGAACACTAAAATTATTGTTATATTTATGAGGAATATATACGTATATAAAGTTAGCGCACGAAATTCGTGCGCGCACGAATTTTGAGCCTGTATATTTTCAGTCGCGCGCACGAAAAAAAACGATTTTTATGCCTATCGCACATTAAGTAGATAGGGGGGTGGAACAGCTGTTAGGGGGGGGGGTCAAAAACCGCCTTCAGGCGGGGGGTCGGCCTGGACCGGGGTTTTAGGGGGGAGGGAGGGTCCAAAATGGGCGCTAGGGGGGAGGGGTACCCTGGACCGGCCCTCAGGGGGGGGGGCGGTCCGGGCAGTCCAGGCTGGTCGGACACCTATGAAAGGTACATAAATCAACCAATATGATTGTTTATTTTGCTTTATGTGTAGTACTTATTATTTATAAAAAATATTGAAATAAAAAATAACCTTGAAATAACATTAGCATTAGGCAAGATAAATAGCGAGATATGTATGTATACTATAGAAAGTGACCGCTGAGCGAAGCGAAGCGGAAAAATTTTTTGGTTTTTGGGGGTCAATTGTGGTACTAAAATTATTTTATAGTTTGGCGCCGAGCGATTAGCGAGGCGCTAGAAAATTTTGAATTTTTAGCCTCTGAAAACCCCCAAATTTTACTATCTGGCGACCATTTCGGGAGGGGCGGCCGCCCCCCGCCCAACCACTATCCTTATTTTCCCCCGGTCCGACCGTTTTGGGGGGGGGGGGCCGCCGCCGCCCCCCCCCCCCCCCTGGTTACGTCCCTGCTGGTATAGGGGGTATTTCAGACCATGACATGGGCCCAGGGGGGGGGTTGTGGGGGTTAAATAAGGGGGGTTTGAACCCCCCCTCAGAAGTGGGGGGGGGGGGAGAGAAAGTTAACCCCCCGATTTTTGGAAAAATGAGAGAAAAAAAATGTAAAACAAATTCTAACTGTTTCCAAACTTAAGTTTTGAGGTCAAAATGAATGTTTTAAGCAATAAAAACCCCAAAAATGCAATAAAAAGGACTTTTTGACCTAAAATTAGCGTTTTTTTACCTATATTTTCTTCAAAGTCAAAAACGATATGGGTAACAATATAGGTAAATTGCATTTCTCGGATTTTAACCCCCTACCCTCGAAATTTGGGGGGGGGTGACAGATTTTTGGGGTATACCTCAAACACCCTATTTTTAGCGTTTTTAGTACTGGGACCGGGACCCCCCCATTTAAAGGTGCGCTGCGGAGTCAAAATTTTTGTCTTCGATTTTGATGATTTTTTTATAAAAACCTTACTTCTGCCTATGTCCCCAAAGTGTCCGCTGTTCCTCCTAAATTTATGGGGGGGGGGGTGTCGAAAATAATCGGGATTTTTTGGGAAGTATAAATAACCCCCTCCTTACCAGCCCGCCTATACAGACAACCCCCACCCGCTAAATTTTAAGGGGTTCCACCGTTCCACTATAAAAAATGGAAAAAATGGGGTATTTGGAAATCCGAGAGGATGCCCACTTATGGTGTTTGGGGTACACCCAGAAATTTTTTGGCATTTCTCTCCCTAATTTAAAGAGACGGGTATACCTCCTCAAATATAAGGCTGTTTACATATGAAGAAGATCCGATCCAGGGGATACATACAACTCATTTTGTTCTTTGGGTGGCCAGGTTAAAAATGTGGAAGTTCAGACATTATATTATAATTATTTTATTAATCAATTAAAAACGTTATAATTTGGGTGGGACGTGGGACTTACGACTTGTGAGGCTTTTACGGGCTACCAAAATGTATTTAAAAAAATTTTTTTAGAGCAAAAGCGGGCCGGCTATTGATCTTCCATATGACCGCCTAATATTCTATACCAACACTGTTGCTGATGTAGAGTTTTAGTCAAGGCCCCACCCCTACTAGGGGATTGCATTTGCAGGGGGGATACATTAGTTAAAATTATTTTACAAAAATTATTAATCAAAGACGCACTTTTTGAGCTCCACATTAGGACTGAAGGATAACGCCTTTGGCAAAGGGTTAGTTGAAATCTCCAGTGGATCCAAAACTTCAGCATAGGAAAAGCCATCATCAATAATGGTTACTTCTTTTTCTTTCTAAAAAAATCTTATATTAATATTTTCTGATTATTATTACAAGAAAAATATTTACCACTAAGTAAGCATGGGAGATTGCAAAAAAAAGACATAATTGTGAGGCCGGATTTTGAAAAGTATACGTTAAACCTCTAACCTGTGCACGGTTTGAAAATGCCCCCCCCCGCTTTATTGGAGAATTTGCCCCCCCCCGCGGAAAATGAAAAAGTACCCAAAAATTATGACGCCCTTTTTTACCTATTATGACGCCATCATTGCGAAATTTTTGCAGTTTTTAGCCTATTTCAATGCATTTTAAGCTATTTTAGACCTATTTTTACCTTTTTTTGGTTTTTTTTTGTCCTTTTCCCCCTTTTCCTTTCTTTTTTTCTCCTTTTTAGCAATACATTTTT
>JASAMX010025023.1:0-53728 GCA_030248175.1 Microlaimidae sp. YZB2_3
ACTTACACTCGTACTTGTAAATTTTGGTTTTCTGTACAATACGTTAAATTAAAGATGCACATGTGCATTATTTAAAAGCTTATCAAAAACTTTTAGAGTTATATTTGTCTTTGAGTTAAATTCCAGAATTCTCCAGGCAATTTTAAAATTCTATGAATACTTATTCTACGCCAAGATAATAACTTTTTTTTGATACTTGAGAAAATATTACATTTTTCGTAAGAAAGACGTAATTCATATTTTTTTTTAATTTTATACTTTAGAAACTTTGGGAAGGTATAGACAGTGCTTAAGACTGTCAATAGCGACTTATGGTAAATTTAAGGTTGCTGCGCCAAAGTCCATTGATTTAAACATTGTGTTAATAAGTCTATATTTCAACAACCGGAGATATCTTTTCTGTTTTTGCGATACCATCTAACTTCTTGCGGATCGAATCCCTGTTCTTTGGCACCGAAAACGGCCCAAAAAGGCGTTTCGGCAATGTAGTCCTCGCTTTTAAACTCCCTCCCGGTTTCTTCGAATTCCTTATTCAGTTCGTGAAATTTCTCGTAATCAATCCAAGTGTGCCATTTATTTTCTTTTTTGAACTACAATTTAAAATACATGTATACACAAATTCATTTTTTCTGTTTATTTATTAAGTCACAATATTATAATTATAATTTCGAGACTATTAAAAAATGAACATGAGTACCTTGGTGTGAGCGATTAATAAGCAGTTGGAATGTTCGTGCTCAGCCGCTATTTCATAATTCTTTAGATAATTGCACAATTCAACCACGAAACCCGTCACTTCCTGGTGCCACGGCACGTTTTCCATTGTCAAGTTGCTGGCTTTCGAGTCCCCGCAGTACGTTACTCCCTCAAGACAAATTAATTAAGCAAATTTTAAACAATATATAACATATTATAACATACAAAAGATCAGTTAATCATTTAAATTTACTAAATTTTAGTTTTAAACAAATTATGAACTATAAATTATAAATTAAGTTTTTAATTGTAATTTAAAAATAAAAAAAAATTCTGTTTGAAATTTTTGATTAATCTCCCACTGACCCAAAATCTGTTTTACCGTTTAAACCATAATCCAAAATCTATAGAAAAATTGGATTATTTCTTGTTATTGTTGTATAATCTTAACTTATTTCCCCCAAGTAGATCATACAAAGGCAAGCAGAGACTTACGTACAAAAACCACAGCTAGGAGGGAATGAAAATAATTTTGTTGAACACACTTTATCTAAACCTGCAAAAAACCGACAATCTTTATGGCTTACTGGCACGATGTACAACATACACTGCACCAATTCTCGGATTTCACTGAAGATTTTTTTAAATCGTCTAGTATTATTTAACGTATTATATAGTTAGCAAAAGATACCCTTACAAACAAGTCCCGTTGTACAAACACTAACACCCTAGCTTTTTTTTATGTTTGCATTCGTTTAGTTATGTTTGCCTTTTACTCAAAGACAAAATGGCAAAAGAATATTAGATTTATCACTACTTATAAAAACTAAAAACATTATTTTTATTTCAATGAATATTTCACTTACTTTAACTTCAACAAAATCGGGCTGCCCAAGATCAATTAATTTGGCGTATGACTTTATTTCATCAGTGTTCCATGATTTAACCAATGTTAGTCGATATACTGTTCTTTGACCCTAAAATATTATGTAATTTAAACATAAATAAAAAATACAATGTTTTACCTGTGGTTTACGACGGTTTAGACATTTTGTACTATATAAGAAAAAAAAGTGGCATTTATTAGGAGACTACACGATTATTCTTATTATGCACTAAAAATACATTTTATTTCGCAAAATTGTTGGCAAAAATCACAAAAAAATTGTTTGGTACAGATTTTACCTGTCCACTTAAATATAATTCAAACATTAACCAACATTATTTTAATAAAGATTATAAAACGAACAAAACTTCGGCGTTAAAAAAACCCACAACGTAGCAATGGAATTAAAAAAATAAATACCTTTTCACTTAAGGCTTTAAGACTGTCAACAAAACGTTCCCAAAAATCTCTGAAAAGAGGTCTGTCGATCTTTTTCAGCTGTTCTTTAGTGGAAGCATCCACGCTTACATAGAGCTGAGTCACTGGAACTAGAGATCTATAATAAAACTCTGCTATTTTTTTAATTTCGTTTTTGTTAAAAAATAAATGAAGATGCAGAAAAAAAATTCTCACAACTAATTCTCACACACAAAAAATACATTCTCGAATTGGGGGGGGTGGAGGGGAATGGATTAATCCTTTCTTTTTTCGGCTGCGGAGTGGGGGCAGGGGGGGGTGTGGGGTTTAAACATCATTTCCAGAATTTGAAATAGAACCTCCCGTGCTCATTAAATTTTAACCTTTAATTTTCTTGCAACTAACGATAACTGGTTAAGAAAATTGATTTTTTTTTGCTAAAACAGAACATTGATTTGGATTGCTATATTAAAACGGCTTTACTACTCGGTAAAAATTCTAATTAATTAAAAAAAAACAACTAAACGACAAAAAAATGTAAATAGCACAATGGCAACTGCAGTTTTAGAACAGTAGAATTGGCTGTATTTGGATGAATGTTAATGTATTTTATGATTATTAAACATCTATGTTAGCTATATAATTATTGTAAAATAGGATACCTGATTGCCTCTGGAAACTGAGCATTTGTGACTAAAAAGGTGGATATGTGTTTTTCATGAAGCATGGAAACAATTCGATTGATCTTTGGATACATAATTGGTTCACCGACCAACGATAAAGCGCAATGCTTCGGGAACTTGGCATCTTGAAATCTTTGCTCCTGTACCCCAGGGATTCCTGAACAATTCACATAGAAATGAGGAACGCATGCATATCTTTGATATCATGAATTTGATTAATTTTTTATAAGTGATTTTATAGGTGAAAATATACGGTAAAAGTTATGAATACCACTGAAATTTTAGACTGAAACTCTAACATGGTTTACCTAAATAGTCCACACAACAGCCAACAGGAGCTATTTTGATGCCTACATAAATATTCTACATGCAATTATGCAAATTATCGGAGTAATTTGTCTTATTAACTTTTGAAATTTGAAACTTTAAAAAATAAAAATTTGGAAATAATTAAGCAAGCATTACGGTAGTTTTTGTTCGTTTTCGTAGTGTAGTTTGTAGTGTATTTTGTTTTATATTATATAGTACATAGTAAAGGACGGTCATATTAAAAAAATCTAGACTTTACTGAAATTTGAAGAAGTTAAGAATATACGTATTTACACAAATGTTTTTAATGGTATCATTCGACAATGCTTTGGAGCTCGAAATGCAGACTTCGTTAGTAACAGTGACAAAAGTTTAAAATAAAAGAGTTTATATAGTCCAACTTTATTAATAAAATGCAATGCTCCTATGAATTGTGCACTACCCCCGGGGTTTTATTGGGAGGACACGGGGGCAACTTTTTTGCTTTTTTGAAACGAAAGGGGGCGATAAAACGGGGGGGGCAAGCAGGGGAAAATGAAAAAAAGAAAAAAAAAGAAAAAAAGAGACAAAAAAGGCGAAATTTAATTAAAAATAGGTCTAAAATGAATTTTGAGGGTACTTTTTTATTATTGGGCGGGGGGGGCAATGAAACGGGGGGTACAGCCACTAATATTCAGGGGGCCTTTCCAGAACATGCACAGAGATGGCCAGGGGAGGGGGGGTTGAGGGTTATACCCATCAAGAGACGAAACCAAGGGGGGGCGGCCGCACCCCCCCCGAAACGGTCGGACAGGGGGAAAAATAAGGATAGTGGTTGGACGGGGGGGGGGCGGCCGCCCGCCGTCAGCCGCCCGCCGAATTTATAAATAAATACTACATAGAAAGCAAAACAAACAATCATGTTGGTTGATTTATGTACCTCCTCCTCCTAAATTTTCCAGCCGCCTATAGGGTAACGGGTCCTTAGATCCTGCGGCGAGGATCTAAAGATGACAACTTCGCGGAAAAGGAGCAGATGTTTTAGAAGGGGTCTTTAGATCCTGCCGGCGCGCGTTAATTTCTCTTTTATTCACAATAAACGGTATAGAAACATTGTGTACCTGTCAGTTACAAAAAATATAAACAATTAAACAAAAAATTTGTTAAGTTTTAATTCAGCGTTTTTATTTTGTTATTTATTGTTTGTATTTAATTCTTTGTTTAAAACATTTTTTGGCAAAAAACTTTATAGGAAAAATAAAAAAATATTATGGATATTGATCGAGACAAATATAACAGTGGCGCTGCAATTATGGTTGTCTGGCTGATTTGGCGATCCTTGGAAAACTCCACCCAACATACAGAAGCTTTTGTAAAAGGAACGGCTATCTAGGGATTAGCGCCAAAAGAAGCGTGGTTCACGATGATCCTGAAAAATATCCATGCGTCAAACCTGTTATAAAACTGTTATAGAGGTGTTCAAATTTTCATTATGTGTACTTTGTTAAAAATTTTGTACACATGTACAAAATGCACCTTTTATTATATGATGTATCGTTTTCCATATGCTATTTTTAATAGTGAATACCAATTTTCTATAACATTTATATGATTTTTATTTAATTTAACTAAAGTCTTATCTTATCCCTCTGTGTTTTATCGTTGTTAAAATATGTGGTGCTTATTAAATATGTGCATTATTATAATTGTTATGCAATGAAGTATTGTATATTATCATTATCATATTTTTTATTAAATGTATGTATCAAATACAAAATGCTTTTTCATCTTAGTAAGAAAAGTCTGAGATTAAATTTCACTATTATTTTTGATTTTTTTCTGCAATAAATCTTTATAAAGTCACGCCTTCTGTATTTGGTTTTCAAGATATTTTAAATATGTTTTTATGCCAGTGTTATCGTCAAGTGGGTTTTAGATTTTTGTGGCTTCTATAATATATCTATAAAATGTGTTGTGTATCAGAGTTATAAAAGTATTAAGTAGAAAATAAACAATCAAACCTATTTAAAATGTATTTAGACACCGTTTTCACTGTTTATGATGTAAAAATCCTAACAAAAAATTAGTCTAAATAACAAAAATAAGTTTACATAATTCATAAACACAAGCATATATAAGGGAATCGCTTATTGCGGCGTAGGATCTAAGGACACCTTTCTGACCGCTATGGTAGGATCTAAAGATGACGTCTGGCGCAAGTTGTCATCTTTAGATTCTGGCCACAGGACTCCAAATCGCCTATAGCATGGCTTGAATTTTTTTCATATAGTAGGTACTATAGGTGGGCAGCCTCTCGGATTTTGGGGGGGGGGGTTATAAGGGGGGGGGGGGGTCAAATTTTAGGGGGATGTCTGGCAAGACCCAAATTTTGAGAGGGGGTGCACCCAATATTTCCGCGCTGCCTTAAAATGGACTTAAAACGCGTAAAAAAACGTAAAACAAGCTTATAAATGATTTAAAACTGTGTAAAATTAAAAGAAGACCTTATCAGACCTGTGCACTGCCCCCCCGGCGTGTTTACGGGGAGGTTACAAAACGGGGGGGGACCGGGGGCCCCATTTTTGTAAAGGGGGGGGGCAATAAAACGGGGGGGCAACGGCAAAGAGGGGGCAAAGAAAAAAAAGAGAAAAAAAGAGAAAAAAAGAAAGGAAAAGGGTAAAAAGGGACAAAAAAAAGCGAAAAAAAGGTAAAAATAGGTCTAAAATAGCTTAAGCTGCATTGAAATAGGCTAAAAACTGCAAAAATTTCGCAATGATGGCGTCATAATAAGTAAAAAATGGCGTCATAATTTTTGGGTACTTTTTCATTTTTCCGCGGGGGGCAAATCCTCCAATAAAGCGGGAGGGGGCATTTTCAAACCGTGCACAGGTCTGCCTTATTGCAACTTATTATTATTAAAAGAATTAAAAAATAAAATTTATAAGTTGCAACAAGGTCTTATTTTAATTTTACACAGTTTTAAAGTCTAACTCCAAATTTTTCCCTTTGCCGACCCAAAAGGGGGGTCTAGCTAGACCCCTCCCTGGCTACGCCCATGTATGTATATAATTTTTAATTAAATATAAGATTATGGATTAAAAAGTTTGTGATACTTGACTTTATAATCAAGACAATAAAATTACTATTCTATTATTACATAATTATTAAAAAAACTATGATTTCTAATCTAATTATAAGAATATATAAACACATTATTATTAAAAGAATTAAAAAATAAAATTAATGTGTTTATATATTCTTATAATTAGATTAGAAATCATAGTTTTTTTAATAATTACGTAATCATAGAATAGTAATTTTATTGTCTTGATTATAAAATCAAGCAAACTTTTTAATCCATAATCTTATATTTTATTAAAGATTATATACATACATGGGCGTAGCCAGGGAGGGGTCTAGCTAGACCCCCCTTTTGGGTCGGCAAAAGGAAAAATTTGGAGTTAGACCCCCCTTTTGGGTCGCCAAGGATAAAAATTTGGGGGGTCTAGAACGATCATTTTTAAAAAATTTTCTCGCGCTTCGTTCAGCGCTCCATTAATTATATAGTTTCCACTTGCAAATTTGTATTACTTTGTTTTGTAATCTTCGTATGACCACGCTAGTCCCACCCCATTCTTAATGTTTTAATTGGTCTCCACTTCCAAATTTGTGTTACTTTGTTTTTTAATTTTGATACGACCACGCTGGACCACCTTCTTTAGATTGTTATATAGAAGTATTAAAAATTTAAAGGTTAGAAGTAATTTTAAAAACATTTTCTGGTACTTTGCATTCAGTGGCTGTGGCGTGCCCAGGATTTCATTTCGGGGGGCGGTCTGGGAGTATATACTAACCCTGAGGGGGGAAGTCGGGGGGGGGGGGGTGGCATCCCCCCAACGGGGTCAAGGGGCAGAGCCCCTTGTCGGGGGGGTCCGGAGGGCAGAATGCCCCCCTGGGGAGAAAATTTTTAATTCAAGGCGCTAAAATACACTAGAAATTTTAATTCCAGAAGATAATTATTACAAAATTTAAGGTTTTTTATCCCTATACATTTAAAACATGTGTTTAAAACGTTAATAAAAGGTTTAAGTGTTTATAATGGTTCTATTTAACATGTATGCCTTAACTATTGAGCGGCAAAATCGGGGGGGGGGGTGTCCCCGGGCACCCCAAATTTAGGGGGGGGTGTCAGAAAAATTCGAAATTTTGGGGGGGTAACCCCCCCGCCGCCCACCTATGGTAGGTACCCTAAAAAACATGGAGTCGAGATGCTGCTCATGTGCTTTGGTTTACAGTGTGGGTGTAGCTAAGGGGTCTGAAAGGTCTCTAAATTTCTTTTTTGTGAAATCCAGGCTCTGCCAATGTGTGCTACTGTAATTTTTAACTAAGAAAACATGTTTTTACCGCTAAAAACATTAGGTAATACGTTATTAGGCCAAAAACAGTGTATTATACAGCTTTATCTACGTTTATCCTTGCTTTTTAACGTTTTCAAAAATTAAGGGGGGCCTTCGCCCCCCCCCTCCTCAAAAAAACCGAGGGGGGCGGACGGACGCGGAACCCCCCCTCCTCTTCCGAAAATTTTTTTTGTACTACAATCCCCCCTTTCAAAATGAAACCCTGGGTACGTCCCTGATACCCATACATGTGCACGGGGGGGGGGGTTTGGAGAAGAAATAAAAGGTTAACTCCCCTCCAATTTTGGAAAAATGAACAAAAAATGTTTCTAAAATGATTTCTAGCTGCCTCCAAACTTCTGTTTTGAGATCAAAATGAATGCTTTAAGCAATAAAAAGCTCGGACTTTTTAATCTAAATTTAGCGTTTTTTAACATATTGTTTTTTCAAAACCGAAATGGGTAAAATGCACTCCAGAAAAAAACGATAGAGTAAAATGCGTTTCTCGGATTCTTCTAACCCCCCTAAATCCAGATTTAACTCTCTCCCACTCCCGATCAACTTTTCCATGTATTTATAGCCCCCCAAAAAAAATTTAAAAAAATCCCGAATACTGCCGACATTTTGCCAAACTTTGGGAGTACTCCGTTCACCCCCTTTCCCTAAAATTTGGGGGGTCCCAGTACTAAAAATGCTTAAAATTTGATATTTGAGGAATACACCAAAACATTTTTTGGGACAGCCCTCAAGTTCGAGGGTCGGGTCGGTATACCACTCAAAATCCGGGAGGCTGCCCAGCCCACCTATGGTTATACCCCCAAAGTTACGTAAGAACGTAATATAATATTATATTAAATAAATCTTTTGGTACAATTTTAAACTTCTTAAAACGTAAAATTACATAAATATTCTGCATAAGAGAAGTTTTAATTTTTACTAAGCTTTTTCCGCCTTACATGGTAAAAGCTCAAAGGCATGACACTCATAGGTGTCCGACCCCTGACGGCTAGGGGAGGGGTTTGACCCCGGGGTCAGCCCATTTTTTACCATTTTGTAGGCCCAGGAGGGGGGATCAGCCTGGACCAAATTTTCGAAAAATTTTGACCCCGGGGTAGCCTGGACTGAAGGGTCCTTAGGGGGGGAAGCCTGGACTGGGGTACTTAGGGGGGAATAGCCTGGACCTGCCAAAAAAACTTTTGGAAACTGTTAAAAACGTTAACATATTATAAGAGGTACCTTTTTGTTGATTTTTTTTGCTTCCAGTAAAAGTTTGACCAACTTTCTTCTATTTTCCGGTTACATAATAAATAATAATAATCATTGTATTTTGTTTTCATTTCATTATTTTGCATGCGGCAACTTGCCGGGCAACTGTTTAACGAACGGCGGCAGCGCAAAAAACGGACCGGTCGTTTAAAAAAACGGACCGTTTGTTTTTTAAAAAACGGTTCGTTTTTAAAACGAACATCTGAATTTTATTTTTTTTATTTTTAATGTAACGTACCAACCAGTTTGTAAAAAACCTAAGGTTTATTATAAATTATAAAAATTTGTATAGAACACTAAAATTATTGTTATACTTATGAGGAATATATACGTATATGAAGTTAGCGCACGAAATTCGTGCGCGCACGAATTTTGAGCCTGTGACACTTGGATTGGAAGTATTAAGTATATAACTTCAAAGTACAAAATATTAACCACAAACTACAATAGTATTTGTTATTTTTAACCTAGAACAGGATTTTTTTATTTATAAACTTTTTATGGTGAAGCATCCGCAATGTATAATCAAGGTAAATAATGGTTCCGATACACAGCTTATGTTATATTTTTATGATAATTAAAAATAAGCAATGAGTTTCTGTAAAAATATGCTTATAATAAATTCTGAACTTATAATAGATACTCAACTTTAGCGTTTTTTCGTTATTATCATCTTTTTAATAAAAGTAACAGGTGTAGCCAACTCAAAGGTGTATTCTGATCCCGAAAAGAAAAAGCGCAAACAGCAGATGTTTTGATCACGCCACAAGCTGTATGACTATTTAAACAAAACTTTGATAATTATATAAAAACTTTCCCAATTTTAGTTGCACTAAAAGGACCATAATTATCGTAATACCCTCGTGTTGTTCTTGATTTAGTTAATTTACTAAAATTTTTCAAATCAATTATTTGCACAAAATAATATATTTTAATAATTTCTGAGTCTAGGGATGCACTGGTGCTAAGTACCGTCGACATCGCACCGGTGCAAAATTTCGAGCATCGGGCCAGGCCGGTGTTATGCCTATTTTCGGTCAGTTCTAAAAACACAGGATATTTTCACGTTTTTTTTAAGAGATCCAATGACTGTTTTTCCCCTTTTTGTTACAATTTAACGCTTAGAATTTTATGCTATACTTTTGTAACAAAAAAATGAACCCCTTTATAGGTGGGCAGCAGCCTCCCAGATTTTTTTGTGTGGGGGTAGGGTTTTCATAGGGTTTTTGGGGGGGGAGGGAGGGGGGCCCCCCCCCCCCGCCGAACGCCCCCCCCAGGGAGAAGCACCGCGGCCCCCCCCCCCGAGGCCGGCCCCCCCCCCCCCCACAGAGCCCCCCCCTCCCTCCCAAAAAACAAAAAAAGAACAAAGAAGACCAAGAAAAAACAAAAAAAAAACCCCCCACCCCCCACCCCCCCCCCCGAAAACGGCCAAGCCAGCCCCCACCCCCCCCCCCCCCACCGGCACCCCGCCCCCCCAGTGCATTTAATTTCGGCACTTTTCCCAATTGGGCATTTTTGATTTTGGACTATATCTTTGGTAATCCTGGACGGAATACGACGTTTAATAATTCAAATGAGAGCTAATTATATGTAGATGACTGTCGTGAGCTTTTTATTTGTTATGTTATGATATTTTCGTGTGAAATTGTGTGATTTATAATTTAAAAAAAAATGTTACTCGTTTTTAGAACATGGGCATTTCATGATTACGCAATAAATTGGTTTAAAAATTAAACTGTCCTGGTAAAATTTAGTCTATTTTCCGAATTTTTAGTCCCCGTGGTTCTACGTTGCGTCTGTGGTGAGCAATTGTTATAAAATAAAATAGTGTAATTTCGGCACACTATTGCTGTAGGTAAAAACGGAATGAATTTAGTGGTCGGGTGGTAAATTGTAGTTGTAAATAGTTAAAAGACAACGTTGAAATGTGTAGAAGTCATAGTATTGCACTTAAACTCAATTAAGGGGGTCTTTTAAAAAGTGCCGAAATTAAATGCACTTTTTTCCTAAATTTTGCTCATTTTGATACCATTTAGCATTTTAGCTTTAACTTTTTGCCAGTTACACGTTGAACAACAAGTAAAAGCTTAAATTAAAGAAAGCTGTCTGGAGATAATTATAGGTTTTTAAATTTTTGAAAATGATGATTTTTTGACTGAGAAACAATCGATTGTTTGTAAAGTGCCGAAATTAAATGTATGCATTTAATTTCGGCAATTTTTCATTTTTTTAAAAACTGATTTAATTGAGTAAAAAAACAACTTTCGTACAGTGAATTTTTTATGACGCAACGCAATATTGTAAACGATTTAAAATGAGCTATCAAACATAAAAATCAGGCCATACAGTCAAAAGTTACATTGGAAAAACGAAAAAGTGCCGAAATTAAATGCACTCCCCTATAACCCGACCAACCGCCCGAATTCGGAGAGGGGTGTCCCAAAAACTTTTTTGGGGTATACCTCAAATACCCCATTTTTAGTGTTTTTAGTACTGGAACCCCCAAATTTTAGAGTGTCCGGGATACCCCATTTTTTTTTTTTGGGAGGAGGGTTTGTCGGCAGTACCTAGTCGGATTTTTTTTGGGGGGATGTAACCCTGCCCTTCTGCCTATTTATGCGATTACATTTTTAACTAACGTTTAATTAGTGAGTTATAAGAGGGGTCCGAAAATCCCAAACTTTTGATTAAAACATAAAAACATTTTCGAATTTAAAAAAATTATTATTATTTAAAATCTTATCTAACGAACTTTTCGAACTTCATTTGTTTCTAAGTAAAATTCAATATTTCCTGTAATCTTTCAAATTAAAAAAAATATCAAAAAATAGGCTTTTAAATATTTTTTAAAATGAATTTTTGGAAAACTTCTGGATTAACCAATACATTTAACAATAGAAATAATTAATATAAAACCGTGTTATTTAAAGTTTTTTTTACTTTTGTTTAAGCTTTTTTAAAATACCTGCAAAAACCTTAAATAAGCTTTTTAGTGTTCTAGCACCGGCAACCAGCACTGGCACCGACAAAAATAGCGGACCGGTGCATTCTTAAGTGAAGCATGTATTCAAACATGAAATTTTATTATTTAACATATAAAATTTGCATTTTTTTTATTCTCCTTTGTGTTTGTTATTCTAGCAGTATAAAACAAACCTTGCCTGTCCAACTATAATCTACTATTCAATATAAATAAACAAACATGTAAACTGACTGCCATTCATTTAATTATATTTCGCACTATATAAAATAAGCTTTTAAATTAATACACCTACACCTACCTTTAAATTAAAAAAGTTACAAAGTACCACTTTTTTGGATGGTTGAATCGAAATAATTATAGTATTTTACATAATATATATTCACACGTAAGTCACGGAAAAAATGGGGTCCATTCATAGGTGTGAAAGGGGGGGGGGGGTGCAGGGTGGGGTCCTCCCCACTTAGCCTTGAAATTTTGGGACATCCCTTAGACAAAAATCTAGCCCCCTTCCCCCAAAATTTTCGAATTTTTTACCCCTGACCCCCTCAAGAATTTGAAATCTGACCCCCCCTCCCCCTTGGGAAAATTTAAGGTACTTTTTTCTACTAAATTGTCGTCTAAAAACGTGAATTTTTAACACATATTCATGTTTTTACACCCTTTTTACGCCGGAATATTGCTTTTTATTCAATAAAATGTATTATTATCCTATAAAAAGAACAATTATTAAAGTTATTATGGTTTAAAACTGTTTTGCTTTGGAGACCGGAACCCACCTGACCCCCTCTAGATTTCAAAATTTCGCACCCCGGGTGGATCCCCCTAAAAAGCTAGGAGGGTCCGGACCCCCCTGGGACCCCCGTCCTAGAATTCAAAATTCGATTTACCCCGGGTAACCACCCCACTAGCTTCCCGGATCGTTCTTACCTATGGGTCCATTCGCTTAGCATCGAAATTTCGGAACCCTTCTTAGCAAAATCTAGGGAAACAAAGCACCTATGTATTTTTTTTATTTTGACACCCAACTTGAACTCCCCCCTTTGCCTTTTTCTCAGACAATTTTTGAATATAATTAAACAGTTTTTCTATTTAAATAACATAATATTTATTCCAGCTGTGGGTCTGCCCCCCCCCCCCCTTTTTGGGGTTTGCCCCCCCCCGTTTTTGCCCCCCCCCCCGCCGCCTAAATATGACGCCATTTACAAGCGCCACATCGCCAATTGCTGCCTTCATTTTAGCCATTTTCCTTTTTCCTTTTTCCCTTTTTGCCCTTTTTCCCCTTTCCCTTTTTTTTTTTCTCTTTTTTTCTCCCTTCCCCCTCCCCCCCCCCCCCCCCCCCTCCCCCCCCCCCCCCCAACACCCCCCCCCCCCCCCCCCCCCATGCCCCCGCCCCTCCCCCCCGGCCTTTATTCTATAAAACTCTATATTATTCCTATAAACAAATAAATCAATTGTTTAAAACGTCTTTGTTAGGAACACAAGCTGAACTCTCCTTCTTTGATTTCAAACTGGATGATTGCCTGTAATAGTCACCCTTACCCTAACGAATAACGACCTTGACTATTCTTAACCATACATGGGCAAGTTGATCCGGAGTGGTGGGGGTGGGTTAAACCCCAGATTAGGGGGGGGGGTTAAAATCCGAGAAACGCAAAATACCCATATCGTTTTTTTTTTCTGGAGTGCATTTTACCCATATCGTTTTTCGATTTTGAAGGAAAAATAGGTAAACAATGCTAATTTTAGGTCAAAAAGCCCTTTTTATTGCATTTTTGAGCTTTTTGTTGCTTAAAACATTCATTTTGACCTCAAAACTTAAGTTTGGAGGCAGTTAGAAGTCATTTTAAAGACATTTTCTTCTTCATTTTTCCAAAATTGGGGGGGTTAACTTTTTCTCCCCCCCCACTTCTGAGTGGGGGGTTAAACCCCCCTTCTCAGAATTTGGGGGGGGGGTTAACCCCCCCGTGCCCATGTATGTTCTTAACTTTCTGCACATTGTGAGAAAATGCCATTAAAAACTGTTTAGTTTTAATATCTTATCCTGCTGGGGAGCGCCTTGTTTACGGCCTGACATCAGATGTTTTCTGTACTTTTTTATTTCTTAAAAAAGTGACACCGGTTTCCCCTAAAGGCCGGTTCACATTGTATTTATTATCTCCTATTTGCAAATGAAGACAAGAGATAGGAGATAGTGGAATTGGAGCTAAGTTGTAACAATATCTCCATTTGGAAATAGTGAAAAACGTAGTTTTTTTTGGACCAAATTCCTGTATGTAACGAAATAATTAGCGTGACGTCCAGAAATATGAGGCCGAATAAATCGAGTTTTTGTAAGAAAAAATGCGAAATAATTACCTATTTTTTGCTTTTTGCCTGAAAAATGAGTGATACCGGACTTTAACCTGTAATCTCCAGCCTCAGTACCTCATTGACTGACGTGCTGCGTTACATCATCGATCGAAAGTGTTACATTACAACTGTTATTTATAGGGCGTCATATTTCTGACACCACGGGGGTGACATTCATAGGTGTTTTTTTGGGGGGGGGGGGGGACAGAGGGGTGCACCCCCTAGAGCCAAAATTTTTGAACCCCCCGAAAAATTCAGCCCCTTCCCAAAGCTCGAGAGTAACCCATCAACCCCGCAACCAGTCGGAAGTATATTTTTTATTACGCAAAAACAGGGTTTTAGCAGAAACGGGGATCACTTAGGCCAAAAAACGTTAAACAAAAATCAAACAAGCACAAAAACACAAATAGAGTAAAAAAATGCAAAAAATAGACCCCCCCGACCCCAAAGAAATCAGCCCAGGAGAGACCCCCCAAAAAGCCAGGGAGGTCCAGAACCCCGACCCCCCCCAAAAAAGCCTCCACCCGGGGGACCCCCCCAGCGACCCACCAAAAACACCTATGGTGACATTAGCAATACTTGATCGAAATTAAAAGCAAATTCAAATGATTTCCAGCAAAAATCTTTTTTTACAAAAAAATCATTTAAAAAAATATACAATCAAAAACAGTTTTTTAAAAAAAAATCACATACATAGCAAATTAAATGCTGTGTTTAAGCTTAAATAAAAATACAAAAAATACACAAATTGATGTTTTATTTTAGCAGACCTTAAATCATTTTTTTTAAATTAAAAAAGCGTGTTTTAAGCATTAAATTATACTATATTTTTAAAATTTTGTTATAAAAAGTTTGATTTTTTAGTCGGATTGGATTGGACGCAGATTGAATACTTTTAATTGATGATTTTATTTTTAACATGACTGGTGCCAATTTTTGTGCGTTTAAACATTTTGGAAGCAATGATATTGTAATAATGCTTTTTATATTAAAACAAAAGTAACGAAAATCTTTCCAAATAACGAACATTCATGAAAACATTTGAAATTAGTTCAAAATCGCGTTTGTAAAAACTAAAAAAAACATCCCAATAGAATTTGGCTTGAAAACCGCTAGGAATAAATAGAAAATGAACTCAAAATCACTTTATATATGTCCTATCTCCATTTTTGTGTGAACTGGTCGCACTATTTCTTATCTCTAATTTCCTATCTTAAGTCCAGTGTTAACCAGGCTTAAGGGTAGGCAGTAGGCTCACCATTGATTTGCAATGAACGTAATTAACGCCTAGAAAGACTATCTTCTCATTGAAAACACAATTTTAGGGTGACGTACAAAATCCCTATAAAACTAGTGTAAAATCCCCATGGCGAAATTTCCCATAAAGTAGTGCAAATTCCCCATAACAATCAGAAATGCGTTTGCAAACTAAAATGTATTAAACAAACTAAGTTTTAATCATAAAAGCATTAAAAATGTTTTAATTTTTTCCTAAGCCTAAGCAAATCCCTAAAATCAAGCTAAATTTTATCATGATAAAATTTTGTTGTATTTTCCAAGAGTCAAAATTTAAAAGAAATATTGCAAACGCATTATATTTATGGGAAATTTACACCACCTTATGGGGATTTCGTTACGTTTATGGGAATTTTGGCCTATGGGGAATTTGTCCATGGGGTTTTTATACGGACCCCAATTTTAGTTTACATAATTTATGGCATTGAATCGTTTGTGTTAAATTGTATGGTCTATTTTACAGATTAATTATAGGATTTGTTTTACCGTTATTTAGCAAATGTCATTAAATCTTTAAACAATGGTTCTATTTGCTTTAATTTGTTATTTTAAATTCGCCTCCATCTTGGCGGAGACGGACAATTGTCAGGATAACAATCAATGGTTTTCACGTATTGGAAATGGAAATATCGATCCTGAGGCAGGCATGAATGCGGTGAGGAGAAACAATAAATATTTTTAAATTTTAGAAAACAATTTATTTAGTAGATAATGATGAGATTGCTACTGCTAAACTTTTTACATAGGATTTTTAGTACTCTTATCAGAAACATAACGTCGACATAGTTACATAGTATGATAAATTTCTGTTGATTATACTCATAGATAGGTGGGAAAAAGGGGGGGTTGGGGTTGGGGTTATACCCCACAAAAATTCCGATTATAGCCGACACATTCCTAAAATTTGGGAGGGGGGTACCAGTACTAAAAACGCTAAAAATGGGGTATTTAAGGAATATAACTAAAAAAATTTTTGGGACACCTTCCTTCCAAACTTCGGGGGTCCAGTATACCCCCCAAAACCCAGGAGGCTGCCCACCATAGGTGAAAACGGTCCGGGAAGCTAGGGGGTGGTTACCCGGGGTAAATTAAATTTTTAATTCTAGGGGGAGGTCCCAGAGGGGTCCAAAACAAACCCCCCTAGCTTTTTCGGTGGGTAGACCCAGGGTGCGAAATTTTAAAATCTAGAGGGGAGGGGTCATGAATGAATGCGGTGAGGAGAAACAATAAATATTTTTAAATTTTAGAAAACAATTTGTTTAGTAGATAATGATGACGATGAGATTGCTATTGCTATACTTTTTACATAGGATTTTTAGTACTCTTATCAGAAACATAACGTCGACATAGTTACATAGTATGATAAATTTCTGTTGATTATACTCATAGATAGGTGGGAAAAAGGGGGGGTTGGGGTTATACCCCACAAAAATTACGATTATAGCCGACACATTCCTAAAATTTGGGGGGGGGAGGTACCACTAAAAACGCTAAAAATGGGGTACTTAAGGAATATAACTCAAAAAATTTTTGGGACACCCTCCTTCCAAACTTCGGGGGTCCAGTATACCCCAAAAAATCCAGGAGACTGCCCACCATAGGTGAAAACGGTCCGGGAAGCTAAGGGGGTGGTTACCCGGGGTAAATTAAATTTTGAATTCTAGGGGGGGTCCCAGAGGGGTCCAAAACAAACCCCCCCCCCTAGCTTTTTCGGGGGGTAGACCCAGGGTGCGAAATTTTGAAATCTAGAGGGGAGTGGTCAGGTGGGGACAGGTGTCCAAAGCAAAACAGCTTTTAACCATAATAACTTTAATAATTGTTCTTTTTATAGGATAATACTACATTTTATTGAATAAAAAGCCATATTCATGTATAAAAAGGGTGTAAAAGCATGAATATGTGATGAAAATTCACGTTTTTGGAAGAAAATTTAGTATAAAAAAGGTACCTAAAATTTTCCCGAGGGGGAGGGGCGTCAGATGGTCAGATTTCAAATTCAAGAGGGGGGTCAGGGGTAAATAATTCGGAAATTCGGGGAGAGGGCCTTTCCCCTGGATTTTGTCTAAGGGTGCCCAAAATTTCGAGGCCAGGGATGTGGACCCCACCTTACCCCCATTTTTCCTTTATGCTGTCCACCTATGATTATACTATTTGTTTTAGTCAGAAATCATTAGACACTGGGGATATCCAGTGGAGGAGCATACTGTGACGACAGCAGATGGTTACTTGCTTTATGTACAGAGGATTCCTTATGGAAAAGACGGTCCGACTTTTAACAGACCCGTCATCTTTCTACAACATGGACTTTTGTGCAGTAGTACGAATTGGATAACTAATTTACCCCACCAATCAGCAGGTAATAATAAGTAACGAATAATCATCTCTAAACTATTAGTTTTGAAGCTCAGTCCACGAACACGACAATCCTCCTATGTTATGCCGATAGTACGAATAATTAAAAAATGTTATAAACTATACTTAACTTTTTTTTGGTTAACTAATTTTTTTTAAAAGTTATTAAAAACGTTAAAAATATGAAAAATTGCGGCTAAAATAATGCAGTACGTATTTAAAGGTTAAATAAATTTTAAATTAATTATTTAGAGAGCAGAGCTTTGGAGCGCGATATTAAAACGCAGATTTTATTAACAAACGTCATTATATAGTAATAATTTAAAACAAAAAAAAATTATAAAACACCTAATTATGTACATTGTATGCAGACCTGTGCACGGTTTGGAAATGCTCCCCCCACTTTATTGGAGGATTTGCTCCCCCCGCCCCAAAAATGAAAAAGCACCCTAAATTTATGACGCAATTTTTGACCTATTATGACGCCATCATCGCCAATTTTTTGTAGTTTTTAGCCTATCGCATTGCTTTTTAAACTATGGTTGAATTATATCTGGCTGACGCTGAAAATTAGAATGCAGACATGAGAGGACCAATTAAAATTGTGCGGTAATGACGTGTTTTTTTTTAAACAAATAAGAACGCACAATTTTTTTTAATTCCACCATTTCACAAAATATACATAAATCAACCAACTTTAGCCCTTAAAAAATTTGCATTTAATTTCCAAATTAAGTGGTTTGATAAATAATTATTAAAATACTGGTTACAATCTTTGTTATTAATCCGCTTTAGTGAAAAATTTTGAATGTTTTTGTTGTTAAATAGTCAAATCAATACTGTAAATATCGCAGTCAGCTAGATTTTATTTGCCTATAGTTTAGATATTTTTATCTTATTTTCGCTTTTTTTCCCTCTCTTTTCCCTTCGTTTTTCTCTTTTTTCACTTTTTTTCTTTCTCCCCTGCTTCCCCCCGTTTCAAAAAGTTGCCCCCCGTGCCCCCTCAATAGAACCCCGGGGGGCAGTGCACAGGTCTGAGCGATTCTTATTTATTGATAATCTGGAATTTTTCTTTTATGATACTACATAGGTTTCAATTTAAGGCTTTCTGTTCGCTGATGCAGGGTTTGACGTGTGGTTAGGGAACTTTCGCGGAAACTCCTATGGTCGGCGTCACATAAATTTAAGCCCTACATGCAATCCCTGGCCATTTGCTAAAAATCCGTTTTGGGATTTTAGGTATACAATACCCTAATTTTTAATTAATTATAATATATAATTATTAATTCATGTATTACTTAGTAGTTTCAAAACGCTCTTAACTTTAATTAGCAGTTTGTTTGTTCTACCAGTCCTCAGGCGGTCGGTCCAGTTGGTAATAAAAAGATAAATTACAAATTTGAATTCAAAAATTTGAATTGCTAACTATATAATAAGAAAATGAATAAAAAAAAATTAAGGGAAACAGAAAAAACCCGAGACTTAAAGACATGAAAAAAATTTTAAAGCAAAAATAGTAAAAAGAGCCTACCTAAAGATAATTTAATAAATAGATTAATAAACTGCATAAAATGCTAACATAAGCCGAAATTTTTCGCTTCTATTAAAATCCTCGATCTAAATAAATAAATAAATAAATAAATAAATTTATTTATTTATTTATTAAAAAAAACTTCTTAAAGGAGGCGAACAGGAGCTCGACAGTAGGCAAATTCGCGTCTTTTAAGAAAACATAACATGTCAAATACGCGTGCATGCAAAATAACTATGAACAAAAATTATATACCAAGAAAAAATAAAAAAGATTTTTATAAAATAACAAAAAAGTTATAGAATTTAAAAGGTTATAGAATTTAAATTATAAACATTTAAAATTACAGAATAAAACAGCTTAAAAATTGCCAGTGTAAACCGTTAATGAACAGAAAAAACAACAGAATGGAAATTTACATAAAAGATATGATGATTTTCTGTGACCAAAATTTGAAAAAACAAAAACAAAAAAGACTGTTGTAAAGATACATTGAGCACAATTTTGTTTAATTACGTAAAAATGTTTTCTGGCTCACCAATTTTATTCCTTTAAAGAAAAAAGCTGGCTAAACCCATTTTGCTGTGGCTTATAAAAAAAAAAACAAATTTTAATATGTGTATAAATTCGTTTCTAGTGTTTCGCTTCATATTTTAAATTAATAAAACTTTTAAAGTTAAAACATTTTCGCCACATTTTTTATACATAATAAATGTTGTAAGAATGTATGAAAAAAATTGTATGAAAAAATGTTTTTACTAATATTTAACCATTTTCGGTCCTCGCCTAAAAAAGTTTCTACCAAACTTTTTGAACACTTTTTTTATTTTTGACATGATACTGACTTAAATACATTACCTTTTTTCTCTTTTTGGATACTCCTACTTTCTAACAGCTATTTGTATTACTATTCAATCTATTTTTAGAGTTGACACTTTTATGTAAAGTAAAATGAAATTTTAAGTCATTTAGCTGGGATGAAATGGCAAAATATGATTTGGACGCAATGATAAATTTCGCACTACGTAAATCTGGACATGATTCACTTTACTACATGGGTCATTCGGAAGGAACCATGACCATGTTTGCCAAATTAGCCACTGACGCTGATTTTAATAAAAAAGTAATGTAATCATTTTAATATGCATTTTTGCGTTCACACGCGTTATTTTTGTTTGCATTTATTAAAAATTTTAATAAATAAGTTAGGCGCGCTAATTTATATATTTTATAATAGTTTGTAGACAATAAAATAGTTTCTATTCTAGACAAAAACATTGTATATAAAACAAACAAAAAATTCAAATAGTTTAACTTAAGTAGAGTGCGCTCTGGTGTTATTATCCACAGAAATAATTCCGTTTATAATTTGAAATTATTGAATTACTTTATAAAAGCTAAAAATAGACGGTTGTGTTGTGTTGCAAAAATTCTGCAGATAAAACAGAAAATCTTTGGAATACTTAATGTCATCCCGCCAAAAATTTACAAGTTTTTATTTGTTTTGACGTTTATATATATCTTTTTTCGTTTATATAACTTTTATTTATTTTTTTAGATAAAGAAATTTTACGCGTTGGGGCCAGTGAACCGAGTATATTATATTCAAGGTGCTTTACGTTACATTGGAGATCTAATAAATCAATTTGAAGTATGTACGATATTTAGTGTTCAGACATGTGCACTGCCCCCCCCCCGGGGTTAAAACGGGGGGGGGGCGAACTTTTTTGTACCGGGGGGGGCATAAACGGGGGGGGGCAGAGCGAGGGGGGAGAAGAAAAAAAGAGAAAAAAAAGGAGAAAAAAAGAGAAAAAAAGAAGGGAAAAGGGACAAAAAAAGGGGAAATAAGGTAAAAATAGGTCTAAAATGGCTTAGAAATACATTTGAAATAGGCTAAAAACTGCAAAAAAATTGCGATGATGGCGTCACCATAGGTCAAAATGGCGTCATATTTTTAGGGTACTTTTTCATTTTTTGGCGGGGGGGGGGGGCAATAAAACGGGGGGGGGGGGGGGGGCAAATCCTCCAATAAAACGGGGGGGGGGCATTTTCAGACCGTGCACAGGTCTGAGTGTTGCATGTATAAATAAATACCTACTTATTATTGTTGTGTAAACATTGAAGTACTTTTGTTATTATTATTTTTATTATTATTATTTTTTTGAGCTTTATTTTAAATTTTTTTATTTGGCGGGGGGAAGATATAATTAAAAATAATTTTGTTGGTCGGAATATTTATTTTCCAAAAAAGATATAAGTTTATTACTACGGTCATAAAAAATTCAAATAAAAAAGCTTTTAGACTAAAAGCCTTTTTATTTGAATTTTTTTTAACTCACTTATTATAATAATCGTATATTTTAGTGGTTTGTAGAAGAATTAGGTCCATGCGAGTTTCTGCCCAGCAGCAAACTTATGAAGTTTTTAGGAAAAGCTGTATGTGGATCGTTTGTTAGTAAAGCGTGTTGCGACATACTTTTTCTTATGGCAGGCCCTTCATCACACCAAATGAATCAGGTTTGTTAAAATTTTGCCATTTTTTTGGTATGAAATTACAGTTTATTACTGGTCCCTGTATGAAATATGCAGGTTTTTTTTGGTTACCCATAAATCCCAACAAGTTAAATTTGTCTTATTCTCCAACCCCTATATAAGTAAATGGATTAAACCAATTAATTTTTTCTTTATCTCTCAATACACTATACACGTCGGCGACAGGCAATTTACAAGAATATTGAAAAACATTTATTAAAGGTTAAAGGTAATTGAAATATTTTTCAAAACAGTCAATTTTAGCCATTGATTGTTGTTTGACCAAACTCAAAGTTATTCCAACAATAAATAAATGTCTAAATTTAGTTATGAGGATAATTATAAAACAGTTAATTACTTTTTTAAGTTCCATATTACTTTGGCACAAAGAAAGAAACAGCTATCGATATTTTTATCAATGATATAAATCTACAAAATTTATTTTAAAAAATTAATGCAATTACCAATAAGCAATCATAAAACTAAGTTAAAACAATTTTAAAATCCAAACAATCAAAATAATGTTTATATCAAATATAAACATTTTATAATATAACACTTTTTTAGACCAGGCTACCTGTTTATCTGGCGCACACTCCAGCCGGAACATCAACGCAGAATATTATTCACTTTAGTCAAGTTAATATTGTTTTATTTAAATAATATATTATAGACTTTTTTATTATTTATTTTTTTAGCTATAAATTTTTTAGCTATTTTATTTAGCTATAAAATTTAATTATAACGATCCCAGATATTTTGCTACTTTTGTACTTTTTTTATCTCAGATATCTTGCTACTCACTACACTACATTTACTTATTGTAAACTTTAAATTGAATAGAGACTGGGACTGGGAACAAAATTTGACAAAAAATAAATATTTTTTTCAATAAACAATTACAAACATAATATTTTTTCAAACAATATGTTTATCAAGATCTAATTTATAGGGAATAAAATGGGACAAATATCAGAAGTTTGATTACTCGTCGGATGCAGAAAATAAAAAACATTATGGACAAGTAAGAAAAAAACACAAAAATATGTTAGTCAGTTAGTTAGTTAGTTCATTGTGCACTCAGTTGCCGAGTAAACGGCTAACTGTCTATAATTATTAAATGCAGGTTGTTATACTTTTAATTAGATTTATGTTTAAAACAATATGTGTAAATATATTTAATATATGTGATATGTGTAATAAAATTGATTATAACAAGATCCACCTCCCCGCATAAATAACTATAGCTGTGCTCACTTAGAGGCCCAAGATTTACTGGGATTATATTTAAACTCAATAAAAATTACCTGTAACACAGGAACTCAAAATAGGCATGTGGTTTTAAATTTTGAAATGCAGAAGTAAGAAACTTTTAAATCTATAATCCACATCCTTCTGATTGCTAGGAGAAGTTGAATATCATTTTGACATTGTGCTGGTGTTGAATATAAAAGTTCTTTTATTAAAAATTTCTCTCTTTGCCGAATAGTATACCTTGAAGTTAAACTTATTTTCTTAAGAGAAGATTCGCAGTTTCTTAGTATCTATAAATGCATTACACTCTACACACACACACACACACACACACACACACACACACACACACACACGCGCGCGCGCGCGCGAGCACGCACACACACAATCTAAATATGAAAATTAAGCAAGCAAGGAAAGCAAAAAAAAGTTTGTTATAAACATGCAAAAAAACCCCGTGATTTGTTCCTTTTACATGCACTTCATTGGTTTCTTGTGACTTTTCATTTGATATTGATCTAACAAAGCAAAGCAGCAGCAAAATTTAAAGCATTATATTTGGTAAAAATAAAGAAATTAGGAAACATGGTTAAAATTTGGGCAGAAAGTAAAGACAGGCATCTCTACATTACATTTAAGGTTAAATTAAAATGAAAGTTACTATTTTCTGTTTACAAGATTTTTTTCCACGTTAACTGAACCTTAACATGGCACCATTTTGTGCAAAGCATTTCTGATTTTTGAAATTGATATTTTGATAAGTTCTTAAAATTTTGATTCCAAATTTCATTATATTCTAATATGCATTGACGTGTTTTCCAAAATCTAAAACTTCCTTGTAGTAGAATTGTGTTCTTTTAATTTGTATTTTTTTAAAGGACTGACTTGATTTAATTCATTTTAACAGTTAAGATGATAAGATTTCTTTAATGGTGCAATTGGTTATTGTTTTCTTTTTCATATTGGTTGGATTGAATAGTTATTTGTATTGTTTTGTTTTCCATATTAGTTAAATGGGATATTTTATTTGATATATTTACTATGTTTCATTTTAATCTAATATGCATTGATGTGTCTTCCAAAATTCAACACTTCCTCCTTGTAGTTGACTTGTGTTCATTCAATTGGTTTAGCTTAAAAGGACTGAATTGATTTAATTCATTTTTACAATTAAGATGATAAAATTTCTTCAAATGGTGCAATTTGGTAATTGTTTTCTTTTCCATATTATTTGAATTGAATATTTATTTTGGATTGTTTCCTGTTCATATTAGTTGTATTGGATATTTTATTTGATAGGTTTATTGAATTTATTTTACAGTATTTGATAAGTTCCTCAGCATACTGCATTCAAAATCCAACCACATGACTAGATGTTGTTCCACTTCATACCAGTAGTTCTGTCTTGAGTCTGGATCTAAAATATAATCCCAGCCTGTGGGGTTCCTTGGCTACCGATCAGTGCGCCATAAGGCATACCCAAAATACTACTGATGCAGGGTTGACGGGGCTCAGGACTAGAACCTCCTCTATTCTTAAGACATGGAGGTCAGCTCAGCTTAATCCCAGGCACATTGGAATGGGATCTAATATGCCAAAGAGCTGGGACCTCACGGTTAAAGAGCCCCACAAAAATATGTTAATCAAAACAGTAAAAAAGAACTATTCCTAATTACTTAATTTCTATGGCAAAGACGAAATCAGCAAGTTAACGGAACATTTTAACTTTTCTCACATCTGGTTACAAAATGATGAAATATAATTTTGCCTCTAAAAAAATTGATTGAGAGGATAATTCTACTATTTTTGGTATTTTTTGATGGAAAAAGTTAAGTAAAGTTTTTATTTGCTATAGGGGTATAGCATACATGGATAAGTTAGTCCGGAGGGGGGGGGGGGGGTTAAACCCCAAATTAGGGGGGGGGGGTTAAAATCCGAGAAACGCAAAAAACCCATATCTTTTTTTTCTGGAGTGCATTTTACCCATGTCGTTTTTCGATTTTGAAGGAAAAATAGGTAAACAACGCTAATTTTAGGTCCGAAAGTCCTTTTTATAGCATTTTTGAGCTTTTTATTGCTTAAAACATTCATTTTGACCTCAAAACTTAAGTTTGGAGGCAGTTAGAAGTCATTTTAAAGACATTTTTTTCTTCATTTTTCCAAAATTGGGGGGGTTAACCTTTTCTCCCCCCCACTTCTGAGTGGGGAGGGTTAAACCCCCCTTCTCACAATTTGGGGGGTTAACCCCCCCAACTCCCCCCCGTGCCCATGTATGGGGTATAGATGAACAAGAGGTCCATTCCCCTAGCCTCTAAATTTTGGGGCCCCTCCCCTAGAAAAAAATTCAGCCCCCCCCCCAAATTTTCGAATTTTTAACCCATGACCCGCCTCTAAATTTTGAAATTTGACTTCCACTTTCCCTCTCGAGAAAATTTTAAGTACTTTTTTTATACTAAATTATCTTCCAAAAACGTGAATTTTTAACACAAATTCATGTTTTTACACCCTTTGTATACAATAAAATGTAGTATTATCTTATAAAAAAGCTATTATTAAACCTTTAATGGTTTAAAAGTATTTTGTTTCGGAAATTGGACCCCACCTGACCCCCCTCTAGGTTTCAAAATCTTCCACCCCGGGTCGACCCCCTAGAAAGCTAGGGGGGTTCGACCTCCCCTAGGACCCCCTCCTTTAGATTTTGAAATGTCATTTACCAGGGGTAAACACCCCCCTAGCTTTTTGACCGTGTTCATCTATGTATGGGGAGAGGAAGGAAGCGGCAGGGCGATTTTCTTTACCGCTTTTCTTCCAAAAAAATTTGGCTAAGTCGAAGCGATGTAAAGATTTTTTCCACACAGCATTCTCCTGACCTCTACGTTTTTTAAACAAAACCTAAGAAAATTCTAAATTTAATCAGAAATTAATAATATATTTTATAGCCAACACCTCCTCAATATGATATAACAAAGGTTACAGTGCCTACTGCACTTATTTGGAGCGACATGGATTGGCTCGCAGACAGACAAGATATAATTGACGCCATTATACCTAATGTGAGTTAGTTAACCAATAATTTTGTAACAATGACAATAAAATATTAAGGGCGACCTTATCCTGTTTGATCATTTAAAAAGCTATATTAGCAGTATTACTGAGATATGAATTTAGTTAGCCCAAGAACTCACCCTTCATTTATTTAATTTATGTCTACGAAATAAACTTTAAAAAAACCAATTACGTATTTTTTGCAACTCAGAATTGGTTTACGGCTTGTAGCATAAAATGTTCTCATTATTAAAAAAATATTATTTATTTACAACAAATTTAGTTAAAATACTTTTATGCTCAGTCAAAAAATGGTGTTTTTTGTTTTGCATTAGGGATAATGTTGGATTAGATTTTGTTTAAAATGTAATAATAAATAGCATTTCTGCTGTGGTACCCTTGAATTGAAATTTTAAAGCAATTATTTGCAAATTGCCATGTCTTTTTCTTAATTATAACAATCTCACTTAGTATTTTTCAGGTGAATAATTGGATTCCAAACGGAAACTGCGAAATGAAAGATTTTAGCCATTTGGATTTTATATGGGGAATGAGAGCTGCGCGAGAAATTTACTTACCAGTTATTGCGAATATTCTTCACAACACTTCCTTGCCCACGGCTTATTGTTCCCAGCCATGATCTCAATTGCCAAAATTATTATTTAAATAAACTGTATTTTTTCTCCTTAATCAACCGCAAGACAATCAAAAACATTGAGACTGATTTACAATTTGTAACATTTTGTATTTATTTGCTTTAATGTGTTAAGCATGTTTTTAGATACCATAAAGTTTAGGAACAATAAAGTGTTTTACAAAATTTCACAAACCTTTGCACTGTTTAATCATATTCGCGTGTTTCTCTAAAGCTTCTTGGACTATTAATTCTGGAGTATCCATTTTCCATTTCCACTCTGTACCGACAGGATTCGTATGATGCCTATAAACAATATAGTGAAACTTAATTAAAGTCCTGTACAAAAATAATGTGGACTAAAAAAACTAATACCAATTTTAATAAACATACAAAAAAAACAACATCAGGTGAGAGGCATCACACAGCTCGCAAATACTTGTTAGTTAGCGAAGCCGGAAGCACAAACAACCAATCGAAAGACAAAAACAAACACACCAAAAGACACCCAACCGAAAAAAGAGAAGGAAAACACCACACCACGCAGAACAGCGCAGCACCAAGAACACAATAACCACAAGAAAAGACCACACCGAAACAGCAAACACACAACAAAAGCACCCAAACACAACACAAAAAACAAAAAAAAGCACACCAAAAGAAAGAAAAGAAAAAATATAAAATAGCAAAAACAAACAAAAAAAACACCCAAGCAACCACCTAAAATCTCGCTAACTAGGTCGATGTATACAAAAACTTTATTAGTATATGCCATTTAAACTTAGCTATACATTAAATATATTTATCCTTTTAAAAAACCTTTCTTTTGGTGAAATAATGTCGATTTTTTAATCCAGATCATTTTTGTACAAACCATAGTTAGTGAAACAAATTAAAACTGAGGTGCTTTGATGCAATTGTAGCAATGTATTGCTGTTTCGGTGTAGGTACTTATTCTTGTGGCAATAATATACAAAATGTGTTCCTTGGCAAAATGCTGCGCTGTTCTGCAGTGGTGTCAGGAAAAACATGTTTTCCACATTCCATCTTTTAACATATCGAGTTCGCAACGGTAACGGTCATCCTTTGGATGTGATTTTAAAAGAGTTTTTTGCTTTTCTATTGGAACCGTTTGTTTGTAGCTTCAAAAAACGAGCTTACCGCTAAAACTAAAACAAGTATTTGCGAGCTGTGTGGTACCTCACTCAAGTGACAACGTTGAAACTGAACTTTAGTGGTTCACAAGTTTTTTTTGCAATAATCAAGGATTTATTAAAAAACTTGGTATTAACAGCTTTTTTTGAGTGCAAACATAATTTTTTTTAATGAATTTTTTTCCAAAATGACGAATTTATTCACTGATTCACAAACTTGCAAGCGGTGCGGCTCCTTAGAAAATAAAACTTAAGGTTATTTTTGATTATTTTTGATATACAATGCGGTAAAAATCTAATTTTAGTAGTATAAAACTGTTCGCACTGATTATTTAATAGGGGTGTTACTAAAACGTATTAATTTTCTAGAAAACGAAAAGGAATTTTGTAAAAAAAGTATTAGATCACATCCGCATAAGTATGTATTATAATAATATAATAAATAGTTGAGGTTTAATTAAAGCATTGGGATAATTAAATACCATCCCGGAATATCATTTGGAGTATTTTGGGGCCGTTTCAAGATTTTTTGGGGGATTAACCCCTAATTTTTTTTGGGGGTTTTAGGTTTTCAATTTTGAAAACTTTTTGTTTTGACACAGAGACACACATAAATATAAAATAAGCTTACCTCCAACAAAATACACATTTATTGGCACATGCAAGGCTTGGTGTTGCTTCCATACATCTGTGGCTTTCAATTCCATAAAAAGTGTGCTTGTAACAACCCCCACGACCTCGAAGCATGGACTAAATTATTTTTTATTAAAAACTTTTTTATTAATAACGTAAAAAAGCTAGTGCTAAAAAACCGATATATCTGATTCATTCTCTATGATCGTCTCGTTTTTACTTTATAAATGATGAAAAGTGTAAAATCTCGGAAGTCAGAACAGAAGTTAAACCATACATGGGCACAGAGGACGGGGGTTTAACCCCCCCCCCCCAAATTCTGAAATGTAGGCAGACCTGTGCACTGCCCCCCCGGGGTTAAAACGGGGGAGGCAATTCCAAAATGGGGGGGGCACGGGGGGGGCAACTTTTTTGAAACGGGGGGGGCAATAAAACGGGGGGGGGCAAGCAGGAAGGGAAAGAAAAAAAGAGAAAAAAAAGAGAACAAAAGGAGAAAAAAAGAGGGGAAATGGGGAAAAAAGAGACAAAAAAGCAAAAATAAGGTAAAAATAGTTCCTAAATGGCTTAAAAATATATTGAAATAGGCTAAAAATTGCAAAAAAACTCGTGATAATGGCGTCATCATAGGTCAAAAATGGCGTCATATTTTTAGGGTACTTTTTCATTTTTTGGCGGGGGGGGGGGGGGGCAATAAAACGGGGGGGGCACAGGTCTGTGTAGGGTTTAACAAACTCCACTCAGATATGGACGGAGGGGAAAGGTTAACCCCCAATTTTGAAAAAAATGATGAAAAGAATGTCTTTAAAATGACTTCTAACTGCTTGAGGTCAAAATGAGTGTTTTAACCAATAGAAAGCTCAAAAATGCAATAAAAGGGGATTTTGACCTAAAATTAATATATTTTTCGTTTAAAATTGAAAAAAAGACATTGGTAAAATGCACTCCAGACCTCCTTCAATCCCGGGTTAAACCCATAGGTGTTTTTGGGGGGAGACAGAGGGGTCCAAAATTTTGGACCTCCCCCTAGAAAAAATTCAGGGGCCCCCCTCCCACTCAAAGCTCGAGAGCGGTCCGGCCTGACCCCCCCCCCTTAGCGAGGCTGACCCCTGCCAGGGAGGGGCCACCCCCCACCCCCCCCCCCCCCCCCAAACCACCAACCACCAACAACAAAACAAAAAAAAAAAACAACAAACACAAAACCACCCCCACAAAACCCACCACCCCCACCCCCCCCCCCACCAACACCCCACACCCCACCCCCCCCCCAGCCCAACACCCCCCCCCTCCTCCCGACCAATTTAGAAGTATATTTTTTTATTTACTGTCAAAAACACGGGTTTTTAGTTAAAAACAGTGTTTAAATACACTTTTTAGGCCTAAATAGGCTGTTTTAATACATAAAATTCAATATTAGAACTAAAAACACTTAAATTATTGATTTTAAAAAACTTTGTTAAAAAATCGAACCCCCCTGACGCTGACCACCCTAAATTTGAAATCTCGCACCCCGGGTCGACCTCCCATAAAAGGTCAGGGGAATCCGGACCCCCCCCCAAAAAAAAATTTTGGCCTTCCACCCGGGGGTGGACCCCCCCCTAGCGGACCCGACCAAAAACACCTATGGTTAAACCCTCTCCACTCCAGACCAACTTGCCCATTCATGGTTAATAAATCAATACCTTTAAATTATTTTTGATATAAAAACTAAACATATGTTTTTTTTGTAAATAATCTGAACCCAAGCCAAAAGCTTTTTTGGCTCGTTTTACGTTTTACTTATAAAATTAGAACTTTTTATTGTATTGTTATCAGGGTGAAAAGGGGACATCGGAAAATTACTCGGGTTATAAAATTTTTACAACAAGCTAATTGTTATTTATCTTGTTGTCCTTTGCCAGTAACCAGGGTTTCGTTTAACCCTGGTTCGTTCCATTCGGCACGCTCCTCACCTTGCTCACCCCTCTTCCCACTCCCGGAGGAGATCAGCAACCGCTGCGGGCTTTGCCCAAAGGTCTTCTGGTCCCAAGGTCGTATTAATGTGTGTGCATGTGAAAAGATGTTGTGTTGTGTGTGTTTGTGTTTTGCATAGCGGCCAGTTTGGTGATGTGTATTGTGTGGGATTGATTTTGTGTAGGTAGGAGTAGAGGAAATGCTTGTTTTGTTGTTTTGTGAAAAGAAAAGGTTGTTTCCAGTATCCTGGCCTGCTCGTGGTGGGAATGCAAAACGAAGCGAAACAACATCCTTCAATGCCTCGTTTTCAAATCAGGATTGCAACAAAACCAGCTTCAAACTGGCACCTTTTTATTTATTTATCTTACTTTTGTCCATCGGCAAAGCTTTACACCCGAGTGAGAACCAATCAATTTATATCCTTGTTTGGTTAAATTTTCTCTTAGTAAAGGTGTTATCATTTCCGCAGTTTCCTATAATGGTTTTTAATAAAAGTTATTGGTTTTAAAGCAACTTTTAAAGAAATACTTTAAAAGTAAAACAATATTCGTTTAAATTTTTGATAATAACCGAACGTTTTCTTCTGGATATTTCTTTAATATCAAGATGGCGCTTTTAGAGAAAAAAACAACACAATGAACAAACAATTATTGATTAATGTAAAATTTAAATTTTTATTAATGTACTGAAATAAATATATTTAGTTGTCCATACATTTTTTCATAAAATTTTTGCTGTTGTCATAATTTAAAGTGAACGTTGCTCCAATTGCGCAGAAATAACTGAAGCCTTTGGTTTCTCATTTTTATTGTTTATGGAGGAGAAAAAAGCTAGTTTGTCTGTATTTATCCGTCTTTGTCTTTCTTGAGCTGATTAAAAAAGGAGAAGTATAAGGAAATCTGCTGCATTTTAATTCTTAGCTATTATTCAGGATTAATTTTTCCAGCCAGCAATTTTTATTAGGAGCAGCAGAATCTCAGTCAATTTTTTGGAGTGAATCAGCAATATATTGCGTGACTTTACATCGCCTTTTCCAGCCAGTTTAGCAACATCTTGTCTGTCATAGATCATAGAATTTCTCACAAAAAACTCAAAAAAAGGACTTATTGGAGGTAAAACACAAACGCTACACAAAATGCTAAATTTTGCTTAATCACAGATAAAAAAAACAGGGCTTCAATCCCTAGATTTTTGCTTTGAGCGACATATAGATAAAGCGGTATATAGATAAATTAATTAACCATACACCAAGGGCGTAGCCAGGGGGGTTATGGGGGTTGCAAACCCCCTCCCTTTGGGCTGGCAAAGGTAAAAATTTGGGGGTCCTAAGAGAACAATTTTAAAAATTTTTCTCGCGCTTCGCTCCGCTCAGCGCTCGACATTTATGTACCTTTTTACATCTTTTAAGTGATGTTTCTAATGAATTTCAAAGACAATTTTTGAATTTTTTTTCGTGCTTTCGCACGATTTTCAATGATACCTATTGAAACGTATAATTTTTCAAGTTCAACTTGAAAATTTGGAGTACAACCCCCTACAACCCCCCACTTTCGAAAAATTTGTATGGAGTACAACCCCCCTTTCTGAAATCCTGGCTACGCCTCTGCCATACATCCAGGATTTTATTGGATATGTCAAAAATAACTAAAATGGTTTTACTTTTTCTAAAAAATTAATTTACCTTTAATGGCATTTTCTTCGCCTTGTTACTGCTTTTTATAACCATCCCAACATCTTCAATATCTAATGTCAAATTCTCCTCATTTTCTGATTCTGTTTCATATTTTGTCGTAAGCTAAAAAAGAAAAAAAAACTAAACTAGATTATTCGTTATTCCTTTAAAATCAAACAACGATATGAAATGAAATCCACGATATATCAAGGATGTATTCACAGGAGCAAACGGAAGAATGAAAATCTATCCCACAAAAAACACAAACAAATGATGTGATAAAACGAATATAGTTCCTCCGAATTAAGGGTAACAAACTTAAATTCGGTCACTCTTAATTTCGGTGACTGGCTGTTATTTTTGCTGTGCGCAGTTATGAAATTAACTGTGTATGACTGGATAGATGATATGACGATCTATCCAGTCATAAGGGATTGCGTTTGAAGGGTGACTCTTGGGTCAGGATAATGAACCCAGCGAAACATTAGCAAACAGAGTTGCTAAAAACGTCTCAGCTGGCGGGGGCCTTAGAAAACCAAGAGTGCAACCCCATGGTTCACTAATTTAACCTTATCCAGCCATACGTAGTTCATTTCATAATCTTGTGCATGGCAAAAAAACCAGCCGGTGGCCGAACTTTAAACCAGTTACCCTAACCACACCGCCTCTGCATCACGGCCGGACTAATTTTGTCATGTATGTATGTACCTAGGAATCGGGGACACTTCGCTCCCGGCAGTGGCGTGCTCAGGATTTTATTTCGGGGGGGGGGGGGAAGCGGTCTGGGGGGCGGAATAAATACCATCTCTGAAGGGAGGCTGGGGGGCGGCAGCCCCCCAGAAATGGGGGTCTGGGGGGCGAGAGCCCACCAGCAGGATCAAGGGGCAGAGCCCCTTGTCAGGGGGTCCGGGGGGCAGAATGCCCCCCGGGGAAGAAAATTTTTAATTTAAGGCGCTAAAATACACTAGAAATTTTAATTCCTGATGATACTTATTACAAAATTTAAGGTTTTTTATCCCTATACATTTAAAATATGTGTTTAAAAAGTTAATAAGAGGTTAATGGTGTTTATAGTAGTTTTATTTAACATGTATGCTTTAACTATTGAACGACATAATCAATTTGAAATCGAAAAACTAAGATAAATGGTCAATTTAAACTAGCCGCGAAGTGGAGAAAATTTGGTTTTGTAACTATTAATATGCTTTTGGAAGGCAGTAGGAAAGTTTCTGTATTAATATTATAAAAAAATTCTCTCTCAAAATTCAAAAAACGTAAGGGTCCCCCTTCCGAAAAAATCCGGCTTCGCCGGATTTCGGGGCGGGGGGGGGGGGCGGCCGCCTTCCCCGCCCCCTTGGGCACGCCAGTGGCTCTGGCCCACTTCGCTCCTGGCAAATTTTGTGAACGCATTTTTTCCGACGCTCTTAAAACTGGAAACCTTACATTTTCCTAAGCCTAAGCGAAACCTAAAAATTAAAATCTTGTTTGTGATAAATTTATAATATTGGCCGAAATAGGCCAAGAGCGAGGTTGGTCCCAGCAAAAAAATAATAAATTTGCAAAAATTTTCATGGGAGTGAAATGGGTCAGGAGCGAAGTGGCGGGAGCGTTCCCATGTATGGGCCGTTCCCATGTACCTAAGTATACTTCTCAAAATCCCGAAGGTTCCACGGCTAAAATACATAAATCATAACAAAACAACAGGGACGTAGCCAGGGGGGGCGGCCGCCCCCCCCCCGAAACGGTCGGACAGGAGGAAAAATAAGGATAGTGGTTGGGCGGGAGAGGGGCGGCGCCCCCCCCCCAAAATGGTCGCCAGATAGTAAAATTTGGGGGTTTTCAGAAGCTAAAAATTCAAAATTTTTTAGCGCCTCGCTAATCGCTCGGCGCCAAACTTTAAATGAGAGTAACATGATCTACCAAATGTAAAAGCACAATTTATTTTTTCCATTAAATTAATAAATAAAGTTTTTTCTTTCATTTATTTAAAATAACTGAACAATATTTTCCCCTTTCTACACGGAAAAATAATTCTTTAAATTATTATCTTTTTTAAAATCCTATGTTTTACAAGGTTTTTTTGGAAAACGATAAATATTATTTTTTTAGTTTGTCTGCAGACAACTCGTAAATTTCAATTAAGTTTTAAAAACTGATTCAGATTCAGACTGAAATAAAACTGTTGTTTAACGTAGAACTCTTCGCTTTACGTTTAAATTTACTGTCCATTTTCAAACAAGATATTTTTGAAATTTTTTGATCCCTAAATTTAATCTCATTCAATAAAACTGATAATTAGTGCTCCGATTAAAAAAAAATTTTTTTTGAAAATTAAATTTCTTTTTTCCTTCCATTCTAAGCCCTTCCACCTAATGTCCTCCAAAAATAAAAAAAAAACAATACAATTTACACGGAGTAGTCAGTGCCTTAGCTTCCTGGTTTTATGATGATCAACAATGGATTTGTGGATTTATGCATATAACTAAAGCGAAACTCACAGCGAGTCTGTCCTTGGCGTGGGCGTATCGAAACCGCTGAACGTAATAGAAGACCAACCAGGCCAAAGAAATTATCATAAGTATAATGAAAGAGATACTAACGAATAGGACAGACGTCCGAGAAAAGTTCTTTAAACTCTGGTCTTCATCTGTAGGGACACCGATAGTGAGCTCACAAACGTTCAAATCTTTTGTTACAGTGTCTCTCTTTGTTCAGGCCCATAAAAACCACTTTGGCTAAAATAAAAAACTTTAATCATATCTGTTTTACAAAAGATAAAATGCATTCAAATATTTTCTATTTCTGTGTTATAACCATAGGTGTTTTTGGGGGGACAGAGGGGTGAACCCCCCCCCCCTAGAGCCGAAATTTTGGGACCCCCGAGAAAAAAATTCAGGGGGGCCCCCCCTCCCCCCAAATCTCGACAGCGGTCCGGCATGACCCCCCCCTCGCGAGGCTGACCCCCTCCCCCCCCTCCCGACCAATTTGGAAGTATATTTTTTATTTACTGTTCAAAACACTGGTTTTTAGTTAAAAACAGTGTTTAATACACTTTTTTAGGCCTAAATAGGCTGTTTTAATACATAAAATTCAATATTAGACCTAAAAACACTTAAATTTTGAGTTAAAAAAATTTTTTAAAGATGACCCCTACCCCCCTAAATTTGAAATCTCGCACCCGGGGTCGCCCCTGCCAGGGGCCCCCCGACCCCCCCCCCTAAAATTTTCGGCCTTCACCGAGGTGGACCCCCCTAGCGACCCGACCAAAAACACCTATGGTTTAACCATGTTGAACATATTATGAATATTTTGTTAAAATGTACTGTTCATTATGACCACTTATTGTATTGAAGCATTATATTCGCAGTCAGGAGGGTATGTGGTAAGCGGCGAAAAATTTTTTGTATTAAAAACTCCAATATTTTTATGGTGTTTTCTACTCCCCTTTCCACCCCATTTTGACCGCACTAGGGATGTTTTTACAAAAATGAAAAGAAACGTAGGTCCTCTTTACGAAAAAACACATATCGTTATATTTCTTAATAATAAAAAGGTGACATTCCTCCCTTCTAAATTTCGGAGTGCTTCGGCACGAGGCATAGGTGAGAAAAGGGGGAGGAGCAGGGCAGGGTTCCTCCTAGATCGAAATTTTGCCCCTAAAATGACCCCTCTCCACAAATTTGCGATATTTTCTACCATTCTGTGGATTTGAATTCTCCTCTAGAAAATTTAGGTACTTCTTTTTTCAGTTTTCTTTAAAACCGTAAATTTTTACATAAATTCCTGTTTTTACATCCTTATACAATACATCGCTTTTTTAATAAAAGGCAGTATTATAAAAATATATGAATCAGACCTGTGCACGGTCTGAAAATGCCCTTTATTGGAGGTTCCCCCCCGTTTTCTTGCCCCCCCCGAAAAAATGAAAAGTTCCTAAAAATATGACGCCATTTTTGACCTATGATGACGCCATATAGCAATTTTTTTGCAGTTTTTAGCCTATTTCAATGTATTTTAAACCATTTTAGACCTATTTTTACCTTATTTCCGCTTTTTTTGTCCCTTTTTCCTTTTTTCTCTTCTTTTTTTCTTTTTTTTTCTTCTTTTTTTTTTTTTTTCTTTCCCCTGCCCTTCCCGTTTTATTGCCCCCCCGTTTCAAAAAAGTTCCCCCCCCCGTTTTTAAATTGCCCCCGTTTAACCCGGGGGGCATAACAGTCTGTGAAGTGAAATTAAATCAATAAATGGCTATTATAATGGCATCTTCTCCATTTTAATTCGCCGAATTAAAATTTAATGACGCGCTCTTACTTTTTTATATAGGAGTTGCACATTTTTCGGTATATTATACAGACCTGTGCTTATAGATGAACACGGTCAAAAAGCTAATGGAGTATTTACCCTGGGTAAATGACATTTCAAAATCTAGGAGGGGGTCCTAGGGGGGGGGGTCAAACCCCTCCTAGCTTTCTAGGGGGGGGTCGACCCGGGGTAGAAAATTTTGAAACCTAGAGGGGGATCAGGTGGGGTCCAATTTTCGAAGCAAAATACTTTTAAACCATTAAAGGTTTAATGTAGGTTTTTTTATAGGATAATACTACATTTTATTGAATAAAAAGCAATATCCAGGGATAAAAAGGGTTTAAAAACATGAATTTGTGTTAAAAATTCACGTTTTTGGAAGAAAATTTAGTATAAAAAAAGTACTTAAAATTTTCTCGAGATGGGAGGGGGGGTCAGATTTCAAAATCGAGAAGGGGATCAGGGGTAAAAAATTCGAAAATTTGAGGGGAGGGAGGCCCCTGGATTTTTTTCAGGGGGGGCAAAATTTCGAGGCTAGGGGGGTGGACACCACCCTACCCCCTTGTTCATCTATGCCTGTGCTCTGCTCCCCCCTCCGGGGTTTTTTTTAAACGGGGAGGGGGCAAGCAGGGAAGAAAGAAAAAAAAGAAGGGAAAAGGAAAAAAAGGACAAAAAAACGAAAATAAGGTAAATATAGGTCTAAAATGGCTTAAAATACATTGAAATAGGCTGAAAACTGCAAAAAAAATTCACGATGATGGCGTCATCATAGGTCAAAAATGGCGTCATAATTTTAGGGTACTTTTTCATTTTTTGGCGAAGGGGGGAATCCTCCAATAAAGCGGGGAGCATTTACAGACCGTGCACAGGTCTGATTATATATTTTTGATAATACTGCCTTTTATTGAAAAAAGCGATAATTTGGTATAAAAAGGATGTAAAAACAGGAATTTATGTTAAAAATTTACGGTTTTAGAAGAAAACTGAAAAAAGAAGTACCTAAAACTTTCTCGAGGGGGAGGGAGTTCAGATTTCAAATTCCACAGAATGGTCAGGGGTAAAATTATCGCAAATTTGTGGGAAGGGGGCCTAGATTTTCGTGTAGGGGGGGGGGCAAAATTTCGATGCTAGGAGGAACCCTGCCCTGCTCCTACCCCTTTCTCACCTATGCCTCGTGTCCGAAGCACTCCTAAATTTTAGAAGGGAGGAATGTCACCTGTTTTGGGATTATTAAGAAATATAACGATATGTGGTTTTTTCGTAAAGAGGACCTACGGTTTCTTTTCATTTTTGGTGAAAAACATCCCTAGTGCGGTCCAAAATGGGGTGGAAGGGAAGTAGTAAACACACTCATAAAAATATTGGAGTTTTTGGAGGATATCCAGAAAAAAATTTTTCGGCCGCCTACCACATTACCCTCCTGACTGCGAATATAATGCTTCCAATTACAATAAGTGGGTTCATAATGACACAGTTACATTTTGTAACAAAATATTCATTAATATGTTCAACATGGTTATAACCATAGGTGTTTTTGGTCGGGTCCGCTAGGGGGGTCCACCCCCGCGTAGAAGGCCAAATTTTTAGGGGGGTCCAGGGGGGTCCGGACCCCCTGGCTTTTTAGGGGTTTCGAACCCGGGTGCGAGATTTCAAATTTAGGGGGGGGGGGGAATCAGGGGGTCTAATTTTTTAGCAAAATTTTTTTAACTCAATACTTTAAGTGTTTTTAGGTCTAATATTGAATTTTATGTATTAAAACAGCCTATTTAGCCCAAAAATCGTATTTAAACACTGTTTTTAACTCAAAAACCGTGTTTTTGACAGTAAATAAAAAATTATCCTTCTAAATTGGTCGGGATGGGGGGAGGGGGTCAGCCTCGCTAGGGGGGGGCGGGCGGGACCGCTCTCGAGTTTTGGGTGAGGAGGGGGGCCCCTGAATTTTTTCTAGGGGGGGTCCAAAATTTTGGCTCTAGGGGGGGTGCACCCCTCTGTCCCCCCCAAAAAACACCTATGGTTATAACACAGAAATAGAAAATATTTGAATGTATTTATCTTTTGTAAAACTTAAGATATGATTAAAGTTTTTTATTTTAGCCAAAGTGGTTTTTATGGGCCTGAACAAGAGAGACACTGTAACAAAAGATTTGAACGTTTGTGAGCTCACTATCGGTGTCCCTACAGATGAAGACCAGAGTTTAAAGAACTTTTCTCGGACGTCTGTCCTATTCGTTAGTATCTCTTTCATTATACTTATGATAATTTCTTTGGCCTGGTTGGTCTTCTACTACGTTCAGCGGTTTCGATACGCCCACGCCAAGGACAGACTCGCTGTGAGTTTCGCTTTAGTTATATGCATAAATCCACAAATCCATTGTTGATCATCATAAAACCAGGAAGCTAAGGCACTGACTACTCCGTGTAAATTGTATTGTTTTTTTTTATTTTTGGAAGACATTAGGTGGAAGGGCTTAGAATGGAAGGAAAAAAGAAATTTAATTTTCAAAAAAATTTTTTTTAATCGGAGCACTAATTATCAAGTTTCATTGAATGAGATCAAATTTAGGGATCAAAAAATTATCTTGTTTGGAAATGGACAGTAAATTTAAACGTAAAGCGAAGAGTTCTACGTTAAACAACAGTTTTATTTCAGTCTGAATCTGAATCAGTTTTTAAAAACTAATTGAAATTTACGAGTTGTCTGCAGACAAACTAAAAAGTAATATTGATCGTTTTCCAAAAAAAAACCTTGTAAAACAGCAATTTAAAAAAGATAATAATTTAAAGAATTATTTTTCCGTGTAGAAAGGGAAAATATTGTTCAGTTATATTAAATAAATGAAAGAAAAAACTTTATTTATTGATTTAATAGAAAAAATAAATTGTGCTTTTACATTTGGTAGATCATGTTACTCTCAATTTACACTTATATCCATAGGCGAGAAAGGGGGGGTGGCAGGGTGGGGTCCACCCCCCAGCCTCGAAATTTTGGGACCCCCCTAGCCAAAAATCTAGGGCCCCCCTCCCCCCAAATTTCCGAATTTTTTACCCCTGACCGCCCTCTAGATTTTAAAATCTGACCCCCCCTTTCCCCCTCGGGAAAATTTTAGGTACCTTTTTTATACTAAATTTTCTTCCAAAAACGCGAATTTTCATCACATATTCATGCTTTTACACCCTTTTTATACATGAATATGACTTTTTATTCTATAAAATGTAGCATTATCCTATAAAAAGAACAAAAAGTTATTATGGTTTAAAACTGTTTATGGTTTAAAACTGTTTTGCTTTGGACACCGGACCCCACCTGACCCCCCTTTAGATTTCAAAATTTCGCACCCCGGGTCGACCCCCCCCCCCCCAAAAAAAAAGCTAGGAGGGCCCGGACCCCCCTGGGACCCCCTCCTAGAATTCAAAATTCGATTTACCCCGGGTAACCACCATACATGGGCAAGTTGGTCCGGAGTGGGGGGGAGTTAAACCCCAAATTAGGAGGGGGTTAAAATCGGAGAAACGCAAAATACCCATATCGTTTTTTTTTCTGGAGTGCATTTTACCCATATCGTTTTTCGATTTTGAAGGAAAAATAGGTAAAAAAACGTTAATTTTAGGTCAAAAAGCCCTTTTTATTGCATTTTTGAGCTTTTTATTGCTTAAAACATTCATTTTGACCTCAAAACTTAAGTTTGGAGGCAGTTAGAAGTCATTTTAAAGACATTTTTTTCTTCATTTTTCCAAAATTGGGGGGGGTTAACCTTTTCTCCCCCCCCACTTCTGAGTGGGGGGTTAAACCACCCTTCTCAGAATTTGGAGGGGGGGGTTAACCCCTCCAACCTCCCCGTGCCCATGTATGGTAACCAACCCCCTAGATTCCCCGACCGTGCTCACCTATGCTTATATCTGTCCTTTTGCCTCTATTTCATTGAACTTTTTATGCTATCTAACTATCATATTATTATTTAGTTTACCTTAGTTTACAATTTTGTTTTTTTTTTGGTTATTTCCTTTTCAATATTAGTATTATATATTATTCTCATACAAAAATGTAAAACTCACATCTGTTCCCTAAAATCCCCTGATAGGGGTGGGGCCTTTGACTAAAATTTTACATCAACAACAATGCTGATATAGGGTATTAGGCGGCAATATGGAATATCCATCGCCGGCCCGCTTCAGCTATAAAAAAAAAGAATAAAGTCAAACCTAATTCACTTAAATTTATTTAAGCGGAGACTCTTCAATGCAGCCAAGAAAGTGCTTGGGAAAATCCCAACTCGGGTGCTCAAACAGGGAGACAAAGAGCTGGACGCTGACTGCCCCGTCTGTATCGAACCCTATAATTCCGGAGATGTGATCAGAGTACTACCTTGCAAGTATGTCTGCTCAAAACCCTTTGACAAAAAAATGAAAATAATACATTATTACTGTATTATTTTTTTTTGCTTTATTTGGTTGTGTATGTGTTTGCTCTGTTATTCCTCTTTTTTTCCTACATTCTTTGGTTCTGTGGTAAAAAAACTGCTACATCGGTCAACACCCGCCATTCCTTGACCTCATACGTGTTTTTTTTTGGGGGGAGAAGTCCACACCCCCCTAGAGCCAAAATTTCGGACCCCTCCTAAAAAAACAAGGGCCCCCTCCCCCCAAAACTTGAAAGCGGTCCGGCCTCCCCTTCCCTTCCCCTCCCGACCTTTCACTTAAAAATCAGACCTGTCACTAAATTTTAAATCTCGCACCCTGGATACTTTTCAGTCCTAATTAGGCTGTTTTAGTATAGAAAATTTAATATTAGACCTAAAAACACTTAAATCACTAATTTAAAAAAGTTTGTTAAAAAATCGGACCCTATACTAAATTTGAAATCTTGCACTCTGAGTCGTTGGCAATGGCAACCCTCCCGGATTTTGTGGGGTATACCCGACCCCCAAGCGTAACCAAAGCAAGGCTGGAAATATTAGACAACCATAGATGAACAAGGAGGGGTAGGGTGAGGTCCACTTCCTCCCCTAGCCTCGAAATTTTGGCCCCCCTAGAAAAAAATCCAGGGAAGGGGCCCTCCCCCAAATTTTTGATTTTTTTATCCCTGACCCCCTTTAGATTTTAAAATCTGACCTCCCCTCCCCTCTTGAGAAAATTTTAAGTACTTTTTTATACTAAATTTTCTTCCAAAAACGTGAATTTTTAACACAAATTCATGTTTTTACACCCTTTTTATACCTCAATATAGCTTTTTATTCAATAAAATGTAGTATTATCTTATAAAAACTATTATTAAACCTTCAATGGTTTAAAAGTATTTTGTTTCAGAAATTGGACCCCACCTGACCCCCCTCTAGGTTTCAAAATATTTCACCCCGGGTCACCCCCCTAGAAAACTAGGGGGGTTTCGACCCCTCTAGATTTTGAAATGCCATTTACCCGGGGTAAACATCCCCCTAGCTTTTTGACCATGTTCATCTATGGACATAACGCTTGCCTTGCGTTCAATTGCCAACAAAATTGTGCAGTTGCAAGTCTCAAGGAGAATTCATTATCAGATCACAGAAAGATCATTTTTTGCCTGGCCAGTATAAACAATCCACCAACATTTAGGAGAAACCCTAGGAGAACTATTTGGAGTAGATATAACAACGATTTGGAAGAGCACTTAGCTGAATTGAATAATGGCAATGACATTGAAAAAGGCTGAATTCATAGAATGTACTATCAACAAAGCCTACCATAAAGCATGTCATCTAAAAAAGCAGAACTACAGGAAAAAAGTTCCATGGTGGACTGCTGAGCTGATTAACTTACATAAAGAATCCAGAGCTGAACTTAGAAAGGCTTTTGGAACACAGAATGATGGCGATTGGAATACTTATCAAACCAAACGTCGTCAGTACAAGAAAACTATTTGTAGCAAGAAAAGAAGATTATGGAAGCAATTTTGCAAAAAGGTGGATAGCTAGCTACCCAGAAGTTTTGAAAATGACAAAAATCCTAAGTAAGGACAGCATCTGCCAACCCTCCAGTTTTTGTCTTCCATCAGGCAAATACATTAATGGAAGGAAAGAAGCCTTATCTCATCTAAAAGAAGTACTTTTGCCAGGATTCCAAATAGTGCAACAGGACACTGCAGAAGAAGTTCAACATTGGAGAACAAATCTTAATGACATTTAAATAGTAAATAAAGTAATAACTTTAGACCGCCTGGAATGGGCCATTAACAGTTTTGCACCCTGAAAGGCACCAGGCACTGATGGTAATGTGCCAGCCTTTCTACAAAGGGGTATGAAACACCTAAATGGGATATTGTGCAACCTGTTCAAGGCATGTATTGCTTAAGGGTACAATTCACAGAGATGGAGAATAGCCAAAGGAATATTTATTCCAAAGCCTGGCAGAACCAATTACTATGTGGTCAAGTCTCATAGAATGACGATCATAGAAAATCATAGAATGACCTCTAATGTATTTTCTTCTGAAAACAGCGGAAAAAATGGTGGACCGACATATAAGGGATAAATCTCTCATGCAGAGGCCCCTTCACGAATTTCAGCATGCTTATCAATTAGGAAAATCCAAAGAGACAGTCTACATAGTCTGGTGGAACAAATTGAAAAAGCTTTGCATGATAAAGAATATGCGCTTGTCGCCTTTCTAGATATTGAAGGTGCATTTAACAATGTATCTTTCAGATCAATCTGGAATGCACTAGGCGCACATGGGGTGGAATTTACTGTTGCAAGCTGGATAGAATCATTGCTGAAACAAAGAAAGGTAGAAGTACATTTAGGTGATTGTGAGAAGACAATGTCTGTAAAAAAAGGCTGTGCTCAAGGAGGAGTTCTATCTATCTCCACTACTCTGGAGTATGGTGGTAAATAGCCTTTTGTTAGAAATCAATGATGGCGGATGTGTGACAGCCGCTGGATATACCAGAATAAATAGTATTGCACTGGGCGCCATACCTCTTATGCAGCTCAAAAGCATACATGGGCAAGTTGGTCCAGAGTGGGTGGGGGTTAAACACTAAATTAGGGGGAGGGGGGTTAAAATCCAAAAAACGTAAAATACACATATCGTTTTTTTTTTCTGAAGTGCATTTTACCCATATCGTTTTTTGATTTTGAATTAAAAAAATAGGTAAAAACACTAATTTTAGGTCAAAAAGCCCTTTTTGTTGCATTTTTGAGCTTTTTATTGCTTAAAATATTCATTTTGACCACAAAACCTAAGTTTAAAGGCAGTTAGAAGTCATTTTAAACACTTTTTTTCTTCATTTTTCCAAATATGGGGGGTTAACCTTTTCTTACCCCACTTCTGAGTGAGGGGTTTATACAAGCTCAGATAAAGAGAGCAGCAAAAAAACGGACAACCAAAACAACAAAACACCAACCCAACAAACCAAACACACAACAAAAAAAAAAAAAAAAAAAAACCAAAACAAAAAAAAACAAAAACAAAAAAAAAAAAAAAAAAAACCAAAACAAAAAACAAACACCCCCCCCCCCCCCACCAAACAAAAAAAAAAACCACCCCCCCCTAAACCCCCTTCTCAGAATTTGGGGGGGTTAACAACCCCCCAACCTCCTCCCCTGTGCCCATGTATGCCCTATAGACATACCAGAATAAATAGTATTGCACTGGGCGCCATACCTCTTATGCAGCTCAAAAGCATACATGGGCAAGTTGGTCCAGAGTGGGTGGGGGTTAAACCCTAAATTAGGGGGAGGGGGGTTAAAATCTAAAAAACGTAAAATACCCATATCGTTTTTTTTCTGAAGTACATTTTACCCATATCGTTTTTTGATTTTGAATTAAAAAAAATAGGTAAAAACACTAATTTTAGGTCAAAAAGCCCTTTTTGTTGCATTTTTGAGCTTTTTATTGCTTAAAACATTCATTTTGACCTCAAAACTTAAGTTTGGAGGCAGTTAGAAGTGGGGTCAGATGGGTCGCAAATAGCTGACCAAACTGGAGTAGGCGTTCACTATCATTTCCAGCAGGATATGGATCAATCTATACCTCTGGGAAAACATGCAACTGTGTTTTGAGCAGAAACATATAGAATCTTGGCTTGTGCTAGCAGTGATATACTGACCAAAGTACAGAATAGTAAAATATGCATCTGCTCTAACAGTCAGGCAGCTCTTAAAGCACTAAATGCTCCATCAATCACATCAAGATTAATTGTGGAGTGTCAGAATGCTTTGAAAGCTTTAGCTTAACACAATGAAGTTAAGCTAGTATGGATTCCTGGCCACAGTGGTCTGGATGGAAATGAAGCCGCAGACCAACTAGGAATAGAAGTGGAATGAACTATATTGGACCAGAGCCAGTACTAAGAATTCCTGACCAGGCAGTTAGTACGAATGGGGTACCAAGCAACATCAAGAGCTCTGGCAAACCTTGAAACATGCCAACAAGCTAGGAGATATGTGGGGATACCACTTTTCAAATGGCACAAGTTACTTCTGCAGTTTCTACAGAAACAACTCAGACTAACAGACTTGTGCACGGTCTGGAAATGCCCCCCCCCGTTTTATTGGAGGATTTGCCCCCCCCGTTTTATTGCCCCCCCCCCGCCAAAAAATGAAAAAGTACCCTAAAATTTTGACACCATTTTTGATCTATGATGACGCCATCATTGCAATTTTTTGCAGTTTTTAGTCTATTTCAACGTATTTTAAGATATTTCAAACCTATTTTTACTTTATGTTCGCTTTTTTTTGTCCCATTTTTCTCTTTTCCCTTCTTTTTTTCTCCTTTTTTTCTTTTTTTTCTTTCCCCCCTGCTTGCCTCCGCCCCGTTTCAAAAAAGTTGCCCCCCGTGCCCCCCCCCGTTCTGGAATCCCCCCCATTTAAACGCTGGGGGGCAGTTCAGAGGTCTGGACTAATAATAGGTGCAATCACAGGACACTGCACTTTAAACAGACACCTAAATATATTAAACATCAAAGAAAGCAGTTTGTGCGCTCTTTGCATGGAAGAAGAAGAGTCAGCAGCTCATTTTCTAGAAAAAAGTCCAGCATTGTGTAACATAAGGCGTAAGATATTTGGCAGTGACATACAGGCGACTGATATCTATAAGTGTTTTTGGTCAGGTCCGCTAGGAGGGGGTCCACCTCCACCCCCAGGTGAAATGCCAAATTTTTTTTTTGGGGGGGGGGTTCGGACGCCCCCCCCTGACTTTTTAGGGGAGGTCAACCCCGGGGTGCAAGATTTCAAATTTAGGGGGGGTCCGGGGGGTTCAATTTTTTAACTCAATTTTTAGGTGTTTTGTTTTTAGTCTAATATTGAATTTTATGTATTAAAACAGCCTATTTAGGCCTAACAAGTGTATTTAAACATTGTTTTTAACTAAAAAACCGTGTTTTTGACAGTAAATAAAAAAATATACTTCCAAATTGGTCGGGAGGGGGGTCAGCCTCGTTAGGAGGGAGGGTCAGGCCGGAGCCCCGAAATTTTGGGGAGTGTCTCAAAAATTGTTTTGGGGTATACCGTATACCTCAAATACCCCATTTTTAGCGCTTTTAGTTTTGAGACTGGGACCCCCCAAATTTTAGGAGGGTGGGTGTCCGAGGTACCCCCAAATTTTAGAGGGGGGGGGTGTCAGCTATAATCAGAATTTTTTGAGGGGTATAACCCCTTCCCCTGCCCACCTATGGTCGTTTTTCAAAACGTTTTTTTTTTCTTCAAAAATTCCAAAACGGGGAGGGAACTTTTTGGAAACGGGCAGCAAGCAGGGGAGAAAAAAAAGAGGAAAAAAGATAAAAAGGGACAATAAAGGTAAAATTTAGGTAAAAAAAGGTCTAAAATGGCTTAAAAAACATTGAATGAAAAGGCTTAAAACTGCAAAACATTGGCGATGATGGCGTCATAATAGGTCAAAAAATGGCGCCGTAAGTTTTTTTACTTTTTCATTTTCGGGCTGGGGGGCACAGCTACGAATTTTCCGGGGAGAGTAATTCCAGAGCGTGCACAGGTCTCCATTTTAGGTTTTTGGAAAGCGGTGCAGTGCATACTCCAAAAAAGTAAGACAGTGAGAGGAAATCGAAAATTATTATGTAGGGGGTATTTCCAAAACTCAGTTTCTGTAGTTTTAAGTTTTTTGTAGAGATGAAAGGTGGTATGAACTTGAACCCTCTCCCTTTTGCCTAGATAATATTCAAAATTTTAAACTGTGCTGTGCAAGATTAGGCAATGCACCGTCTACTTTCCAGCTATAGTTTAGTGGTTATGGCCATTTCCCATTTTATGACAAACACCGCTTCAAAAATATTTTCTTATTATTAGCAACTATTTGAAATAATTTTTTACAATTTAAATATTGCTATTTTGTTTTCTATATTTTTAGAAATTTGTTGAAAAAATTGTTTGAAAAAATTATTTCTTTGTTCTTCTCCTTTGATTTTGGAATTAAAATACTCCTAGCATCAAAGGCTGCGTTATACTACTTTTAACTATTCCTTGATGGTTGCAGCATTTTAAAAATTTATTAAGTTGTACGGAATTTATTGACAGATTAATGATGATATTAATTTTTTTTGTAACGCTCTATTTTTAGGCATGTATTTCATAAAACCTGTGTGGATCCTTGGCTGTTAGAGCACAGGACGTGTCCAATGTGCAAAAGTGATATTTTAAAGGCTTTTGGCTACAAGGTAAAATTTTTCTTGATTACGTTAACATATCTGAGAAAGAAAAAGAATTAGAAAGTAAAGTCTATTTCTTAACAAGGGTTTAAAAAAGTTTTAAATATAAATGGTAGGTTACACACGTACAAACAAGACAACTATATTATTTTCATAGATGAACACGGTCAAAAAGCTAGGGGGGGTGTTTACCCGGGTAAATAAAATTTCAAAATCTAGGAGGGGGGTCCTAGGGGGGTTGTTGTTGTTGTTGTTGAATAACCTAAAACTTATCTTCCCTATGCAGATTATGCAAAGGGCAGGCGCTAAGACAAGCCAGGAGGGGCGAAAATGTTTCACCCCTATGGTTAAGACTCTTCGTCCAACATTAATAACGATGTTGGCAACTTTTACGGCTAGAGTGTTCGCTAGAGTGTTCCTAGGGGGGTCTAACCCCCCTAGCTTCCTAGGGGGGTCGACCCGGGGTGGAAGATTTCAAAACTTAGAGGGGGGTCAGGTGGGGTCCGATTTCCGAAACAAAATACTTTTAAACCATTAAATATTTAATAATAGTTTTTTTTTAAAAGATAATACTACATTTTTTTTGAATAAAAAGCAATATTTAGGTATAAAAAGGGTGAAAAAACATGAATTTGTGTTAAAAATTCACGTTTTTGCAAAAAAATTTAGCATAAAAAAGTACTAAATTTTCTCGAGAGGGGGGTCAGGGGTAAAAAATTTGAAAATTTGGAGGAAGGGGGGGCTGAATTTTTTTCTAGGGGGCCCCCAAAATTTCGAGGCTAGGGGGGTGGACCCCACCCTATCCCCCCTTGTTCATCTATGATTACTTTACTTATAGGACCTTTGTTTTTAACCATCGAAACGTCGGTTTTATCAATTTGGTTTAAATAAACACTTTTAAATTGATGTCTTCGTCAAGCATTACAGCAAAATAATTCGAATTATGACATCACAGGAATCTTTAAAGGATTTCAACAAAACAATTGTCTACTCCCCCTTTTTTACGCGTGCACACTTTTTGTTTTTGGGTAATGGTTGCACATTAAGTATAACTTTCAAAAATACCATCGGATCCTAGACATACATAAGCTTTAGGTTAGGGTGGGGTCCAACCCCCTAGCACCGAAATTTGGACCCCTCCCCTTGAGAAAGATCTAAAGGGGTCCTCTTTCCCTCAAAATTTTTAAATTTTGACACCCTACCCCCCTCTGGAATTCAAAATCGACCCCCCACCCTTCCGAGCCAAATTTTGGAATGAATTTAGGTCAAAATTTACTGTCACAAACACGGTTTTGTAGTAAAAAACAGTACTTTTGTACTCTTTTTATACATAAATAGCCTATTTTAGTATAGAAAATTCTATACTAGTGCTAAAGAACTTAAATAAATGATTTAATTTGACCTTATTTGGAAACCGGACTCATCTGACCCCCTCTGGATTAGATAGCCTCCTAATTTTTTTGTGATTTTTATTGTAACAAAACAGTAAAAAGTATAGTAGTTTCTTCAGCCACTAAGGCAACCGAAAAAAATTAAGAAAGTGGAGGGTTCAATTTTGTTTGAAGTCCTTAAAAAATTAAAACTTATTTTATTAACCAAACTGTTTACTAGATAAATCTTCTATTAACAATAACAAATTATTTTAGTAAAAAACTTAATGTTTTTAATGATAATAAGTACAAAAATCAAACTAAAATCAAAACTGCGCTGAGAGTGATATGTAGGAAGCCCATATTATGACCATATTTATTGGAAGGGAACAAGGGGACCGTTCCCTATGTAGTTTTAAAACAAGCTCTTTAGATAGAATAGATTTCGTTTTGACTAAGCACTGAATAAAATGCATTCCTGCCACATGACCTGCAGCTCTTTCTTCCCCCCGTCGCAAAATCTTGTATACGACACGACATTGGTGTTTTTTATCAGTAAAAACTAAAAATTTAAAGGGAAAATACGCACCTCCTGTCCTGGATATTAAATACATAATGATTTGGTATGTAATTTTTTATCACAATAAAATTTATTAACAATACATCATCTAACAATATTTAGCTTGCCAAGAGTTGCCATAAATATTATGTATTGTAGTAAGTCCCAAAGGCTCCCTTAGTACCATACATGGGCACGGGAGGGGTTGGGGCTGGGGGGGGGTTAACCCCCCAAATTCTGAGAAGGGGGGTTTAACCCCCGTACTTAGAAGTGGGGGGGGAGAAAAAGTTAACCCCCCCCCCCAATTTTGGAAAAATCAAGAAAAAAAATGTCTTTAAAATGACTTCTAACTGCCCCCAAACTTAAGTTTTGAGGTCAAAATGAATGTTTTAAGCAATAAAAAGCTCAAAAATGCTATAAAAAGGGCTTTTTGACCTAAAATTAGCGTTTTTTACCCATTTTTCCTTCAAAATCGAAAAACGATATGGGTAAAATGCACTCCAGAAAAAAAACGATATGGGTATTTTGCGTTTCTCGGATTTTAACCCCCCCCCCTAATTTGGGGTTTAACCCCCCTCTCCGGACCAACTTGCCCATGTATGCTTAGTACTACGGGGGTTAACGTTCTTGTCGTTTTCCCCGTAACACACGTAATGCAATTTTCGACATGGAATAATATATCCTCTCTACTTGTCATTAAAATTATAAATAGTATCCCGTCATTTAGAGGCATGGGCGTAGCCAGGGGGGTCTAGGGGATCTAGACCCCCCCCCCTTTGGGTCGGCAAAGAGAAAAATTTGAGGTTAGATTCCCCCTTTTGTCGCCAAGAATAAAAATTTGGGGGTCTAGAAGGGCCATTTTTCAAAATTTTTCTAGCGTATCGCTCCGCTCAGCGCTCAATTAATTATATAGTCTCCACTTTAAATTTGTGTTAGTTTGTTTTGTAATCTTGGTATGACCACGCTGGACCCACCCTTAATGTTTTAATTGGTCTTCACTTCCAAATTTGTGTTACTTTGTTTTGTAATCTTGATACGACCACGATGGACCGCCCTCTTTAGATTGTTATATAGTGGGATTAAAAATTAAGGTTAGGAGAAGTAATTTTTAACAAATTTCTCGCTCTTTGCATTGCTCAGCTGTAATTCAATGTACTCTTGTTTCAGTTGTTAAGGTTTTGGAAATCGAAAATTTCAAGGTTTCAACTTGTTTTAAAAATTTTTTTCTTGGTTTTATAGACTTATTTTTATTGAATTATAGGAAAATAATGAAGTATGTGACATAAACAAGGTAACAAACATTCCGCGCGAAGCGCGGAAATTTTTTTTTAGCCCTTTTATAACATTTATGATTTGGACCATACATGGGCAAGTTGGTCCGGAGTGGGGGGGGGTTAAACCCCAAATGAGGGGGGGTTAAAATCCGAAAAACGCAAAATACCCATTGATTCGTTTTTTTTCTGGAGAATGCATTTTTACCCATAATCGTTTTTCGATTTTGAAGTAAAAATAGGTAAAAAAAATGCTAATTTTAGGTCAAAGAGCCTTTTTTATTGCATTTTCAAACTTTTTATTGGTTAAACACTCATTTTCACCTCAAAACCTAAGTTTGGAGGCAATTAGTAAGTTATTTTAAGGACAATTTTTTTCTTCATTTTTCCAAAATTGGGGGGGGGGGTTAACCTTTTCGCCCCCCCCCACTTCTGAGTGGGGGGGGGGGGTTAAACCCCACTTTCTCAGAATTTGGAGTACCCCCAATTTCCCCCCCCCCCGTGCCCATGTATGATATGGACCCCTCTGGACCCCCCTTTGAAAATTTTGTTCAGGGTTGGACCCCCCTTTTGGAAATCCTGGCTACGCCCATGTTTAGAGGGTGTATATTACATGGAGAAAAAACGGTACAGCTTACGGGTGGATCAAGGAGGGGTGCAAGGGAATGGGTGTGACGTGTGAATGCTTTTGTAACTACTGATGCAAAGGTAAATGCGCGGAATTGGAATGGTTTGACGAATAAATTTGGTGAAACAAACGATGAATCAAGATGATCAGGACAATTACTCAATCAAGATTCTCAAGACAGACAATCAATCCAGAGCAATTTCAGTAGTAACATTACAATAATAATTATAACATGCCCTTTCCTTAAATCCTTTAACAAGGTTGTCCTTAGTCATATCAAGTAGTGAGTTGGAATATTGTGTAAGATGATATGAACAGCAATTCTCATTTTATATGGGGAGATTGGGATTTCTATACAAACAAACAAACAAGAATTTAAGGTAGTAAGTAAATAAGGTAGTAAGTAAGCCACCTATTCCTGTTATCATCGATGAACACAATACACCTACGCAAATTATATGTTTAGAATAGTTTAATTGTCGTAACCTTTATATATTTTGATATTTCAGTTAATTTTTTTGTGAATGAAATGGTTTTATATATTATTGACTTTGTAACTTGCAATCAGCGGTGGTGCGGAGTTCTTTTAATTTGTTTGTCATAAACGTGTTGCCAATTTTATTCAACTTCCGCTAAATAAACATCATTATTTATAATATTATTGTTGCTACGCTTTTCTAATCCAGCTTAGTTAAACTTTTTTGAAAGCTAACTTGATGTCAACCTGTTTTGTTACCTGACAACGAACAATAGGTTAGGAAAATTTGAAGCCCTTTATGAATAAATTGTTATGAAAATGCTTTTAATTAAAGAAAAAAACCGACTATAGGTTAAACATAGATTTACAAAAATTATTTCCATTTGCGTCAATAAAAGCATATATAACACCCCCGTTCTAATTTATGCAAATAAATATTACAGGAAATTGTGTTTTGTTTGTGATAAAAAAATAAAATTTAAACCACTTTATGATTAAGCTAGGAAATAAACACGTTTCATGATTTTTGAATCTGGGAACTGGTATCAGGTGCGAACCGGTCTTAAAAAACCCGAAAAACTGTATAGTGAAAAATAGTAAAGCAAAAAAGGGAATATTATCTAGTATGCAGACCTGTGCACTGCCCCCCCCCCGGGGTTAAAACGGAGGGGGAGGGCAATTCCAAAATGGGGGGAGGCACGAGGGGGGAAACTTTTTTGAAACGGGGGGGGGGCAATAAAACGGGGAGGGCAAGCAGGGGGGAAAGAAAAAAAAAGAGAAAAAAAGAAGGGAAAAGGGAGAAAAGGGACAAAAAAAGCGAAAATAAGGTAAAAATAGGTCTAAAATGGCTTAAAATACATTGAAATAGGCTAAAAACTGCAAAAAATTCGCGATGATGGCGTCATCATAGGTCAAAAATGGCGTCATAATTTTAGGGTACTTTTTCATTTTTTGGCGGGGGGGGGGGAGCAATAAAACGGGGGGGGTGTGTGCAAATCCTCCAATAAAACGGGGGGAGCATTTTCAGACCGTGCACAGGTCTGAGTATAGGTATATAAAAAAGGGCCTTACGAGGCTGGGGCTGGGTGCCGGTGAGGGAAAGAATGGATCGTGCATCTCCGAGTCCGTAGGTGGGTGGAATTGGTAGTTAGCGTAGGAGCCGTTGGAGGAGTCGCTGTGACGTCCGTCCGTGGAATTCCCACCGGCCGACAGACGATCACCGTCCTCCGCCGCACCGTGAAGTGAATCTGCCCGTTGTCCGAACTAAAATAACTTACTTTATTATTATATGCAACTCCATTTTTTCTTATTAATATCCTATCACATTTATATGATTTTTCTTCACTAAACCAGGGATTTAATCTTTTAAAGTTTGCCAGGCAAGGGTTGGTTGGTATTTTATAATATAATAATATTATTGAAATATACAAAGTTGATTTCCGCAAATGGAAATAATTTTTGTAAATCTATGTTTAACCTATAGTCGGTTTTTTTCTTTAATTAAAAGCATTTTCATAACAATTTATTCATAAAGGGCTTCAAATTCTCCTAACCTATTGTTCGTTGTCAGGTAACAAAACAGGTTGACATCAAGTTAGCTTTCAAAAAAGTTTAACTAAGCTGGATTAGAAAAGCGTAGCAACAATAATATTATAATTAATGATGTTTATTTAACGGAAGTTAAATAAAATTGGCAACACGTTTATGACAAACAAATTAAAAGAACTCCGCACCCCCGCTGATTGCAAGTTACAAAGTCAATAATATATAAAACCATTTCATTCACAAAAAAATTAACTGAAATATCAAAATATATAAATGTTACGACAATTAAACTATTCTAAACATATAATTTGCGTAGGTGTATTGTGTTCATCGATGATAACAGGAATAGGTGGCTTACTTACTACCTTATTTACTTACTACCTTAAATTCTTGTTTGTTTGTTTGTATAGAAATCCCAATCTCCCCATATAAAATGAGAATTGCTGTTCATATCATCTTACACAATATTCCAACTCACTACTTGATATGACTAAGGACAACCTTGCTTAAAGGATTTAGAAAGGGCATGTTTTATAATTATTATTGTAATGTTAGTGATGAAATTGCTCTGGATTGCTCTGTCTTGTCTTGAGAATCTTGATTGAGTAATTGTCCTGATCATCTTGATTCATCGTTTGTTTCACCAAATTTATTCGTCAAACCATTCCAATTCCGCGCATTTACCTTTGCATCAGTAGTTACAAAAGCATTCACACGTCACACCCATTCCCTTGCACCCCTCCTTGATCCACCCGTAAGCTGTACCGTTTTTTCTCCATGTAATATACACCCTCTAAACATGGGCGTAGCCAGGATTTCCAAAAGGGGGTCCAACCCTGAACAAAATTTTCAAAGGGGGGTCCAGAGGGGTCCAAATCATAAATGTTATAAAAGGGCTAAAAAAAAATTTCCGCGCTTCGCGCG
>JASAMX010025024.1:0-27989 GCA_030248175.1 Microlaimidae sp. YZB2_3
CCTATAAACGTTAAAAACCTAAAAAATAAGTTTTAAAATGCTTATAAAACGAAAGGTGAAAACGCTTTACTTCACTTAAAAATAAGCACTGGAGCTTTCTTTGTTTTATTTTGCCAGAGCACCAGAAATTGATATTTGTTGGAAAGATCGCTGGTTGAAATATAAACATTGCTACTAAACACCAAAATCAATATTGTATAAAAATAACGATTTTATATTCGCACCGCTATTTTGCCTTTCTACGGTGGTTCACATCACAATATTCGTTGCTTAGCCAAGTCACATCCGTATTTGTCTGTTGCAGCAATTACACAAAAAGAGAAATCTTAAATTAGAATCGAATGGACCTTATAAAAATCAATAAATAGAGATTTATCGGAATATTATATTTATTTGGAATATGGGAATAAATAAATATCAGAAAATATTAATATATTTTTTTTTGTAAGTAGTAAAGTATTATGTCAGGTAAATGCATGTTTATGTCTAATTTTTAAATTTATTTAAATCATATATATTTTTAATTACTTTTAATTTGATTTTGAAACGCTCACAATAATTAAATTTTGGCATTTTTAAGAAAAATGCGATTAGTAAATGTATCATGATAAATATTTTATTGTTTATCCTATTTTTTTTGATCCACTTAATATTTTAATAGATTTCTCAACTAGTCAGATTAGTATAAGATTAATATAAATTCTCATAAACGAAAAATATTTTACAAGCACTTCAAAACATTTTATACGGTAGTTTACTTTATAATTTTGTATATACAACATTTGATTATTTGCTGATTTATTTAAATTTGCCATATTCTAGATTTAATTTTGATTGTTTACATAATATTTAAGTAGTCCTTGATTTTTTGTCCCGGTCCGGATTTGTCATGCATAGTTAAAACATTTTTTGTACTGGTCCGGATTATTCTCGAGAGGCGCTCGAGAGGCTGGCTCGAGAGGCTTACTTTATTCACCTAATTGATATTTAAAGCGTAGTGCAGCACTTTTGCACAATTCAACATCGATCCTTTTGGGAAATTTGTAAAAAAAAAACTTTTAAATGAGGAATCAGCGCTGTGCACACTCAAACACGCTGATTTTTATTTATAAGAATTTATTCAAACATTATTATTTGGAAATATTTAGATTAAATCAAATGACAAATTTTATAACTTTGTTTGTTTAGAGAACGCGAGTAAATTTTGTAATTCATGTTCATCAACTTCTTATTATTATTATTTTTTTTACTTTAAAAATTATAATTGCAATCATTGGCGAACGGCATCGTGCCAACTATATTTAGAGAACGTAGATAAACTTTGTCTAGAGCGCAATTACACCACACTAACTATAATTAAACAACGTGGGTAAATTTTGTAATTTAAATTTATCTTCTTCTTCTTATTATTTTTTATTTAAAAAAGTACATCTCCGCGACGGAATGATTATAAACATATGTCATTACGTAGCTAAAACTATAGTTTATTAGGCTATTTTTTAAATTTAATTCAAAAAAAGTGGTAGACTAGTCTTGAAAAATGCTCTAAGAATAAAGCAGGAAAAAGGGGCGATTTTTCCCCGGGCGTATGTTTAGACAGAAAAGATGTGGACTAGTCTGAGATGGACATTATGTGGACTATAAGAAATTTGCATTTGGTTTGGCCAGCTGCTCACCAAATAAAAATTTCTACCATATAATAATGATTTGTTTATACATTGATCTAATCACACAGCACTGTTGCATTTTTTTACTTTTATGAAATGTCAATTGAAAAAATCATACTCACAGCAATCTTTGACAAGCGCGAAATCGCCACTTTTTCAAATTTATAGTTGTTTCTTACACATACAAATGTAACCTTCTGATTGAAAAAGTCGCGATTTCGCGCTTGTCAAAGATTGCTGTGAGTATGATTTTTTCAATTGACATTTCATCAAAGTAAAAAAAATGCAACAGTGCTGTGTGATTAGAAATGTATAAACAAATCATTATCATATGGTAGAAATTTTTATTTAGTGAGCAGCTGCCCAAACCAAATACAAATTTCCTATAGTCCACATAATGTCCATCTCAGACTAGTCCACATCTTTTCTGTCTAAACATACGCCCGGGGCAAAATCGCTTTTTCCTGCTCTTTTCTTAGAGCATTTTTCAAGGCTAGTCTTTTATATCGCCATGTCTTCGTATTACGAGACAAAACAACAAATTTTTAAAAAAAATACTGTTTATCGGAATGTAGGGCCTTTTGCGCTGTTCAAACATTATATATTAGAGAATCTCAGAGAGGTTCAAAATTATTTTAGTTATCATTAAATTTTTTACGTACAAAAAGCATTTAGTACAACTGAGTATTAATTTTAAATTAAGTAAACAATCTAGCCATGCTGGTTAACCAACAACAATGTTTATTTACGACCATAAAGTTAAATAAAATATACAATGTTTTGTTTCATCATAATATTATTTTTGTCTTAAATTGTCTTTTTTGATTTATTTAATTATAATCTAAATATGTCCATACAATGTGCACATAGCGCAAACGGTGCAATCGCGCATCTTCTTCCCCTCCGCTTTAATCACAATGACAAATTCTAAACAAAGCGTCCATTAACCTGTGGACTTTTCCCTTTTTCCTGCTCTATTTTTAAAGCATTTTTCACGAGTATTTTTTATTAAAACCTAAATATTCCCATAAACTATGTCCAAAACACAAGCGGGGCAACCGCGCACGTTTATCAATCTGTCTCCGCCTCAGTCTCCATGGCGACTTGAGTATACACAAAGCGTCCCATTAACAAGAGAGCGTTTTTCGGCTAATAAACTCGGCTTTTGCCCGATTTCTCCCCAAAAGGAAATCGACCGAAAATGATCTCCAATCGGCCGTACGACGAGAGTGTAGACGCGGAGGGCGACATCTCACCGGAAGACTCCGAAGGACTAGAATACGGCCGACAACTCCTGAGAAATACAGCCCCACAAGAGCGCCAAGAGACTAGTGAGTGGAAAACTATTTATTCATAAATATTATATAATAATACCAATGAAATTATTGATATTATGTGCGTATTTAATAAGCAATCTACCACTGCACTTTTTGTCGTTTTTTTAAAAATTGTTTTGTAATTTTAAATGAAATTGTGTAGGTGAAAATGTGACAGGGTTAAAAGTGCAGTATACTAATTCATGGTGTATTTGTTATTGCTGTTTAATTAATTGATGTATTAGGTCACACTGAGAAAAAAAAATATTTGCATTACATCAAAAATTAATCTCCAACGGTTAAAGAGTTATTAACAAGAATACCGCTTGGAGCAAAAATTACACGAGAGTTATTAACAAGAATAACTCAATTTGTCAAAAGAAAACAGTTCTAATGAGCGGAAATTAATAAAAGTTTATATAATTTATGCTAGGGTACCAAAAAGCTGAATTCTGAAGGAAAAGTAATGAATGAGTTTAAAATTAAAATTTAATTTTTTTTTACAATTGGTGTGTTAATTCGTGTATTTTTTTTTGTTTGCTGTTATTCTCGTATTATCAAAGAGCTATATTTATGTTTTGCTTTTAAAAAAAGCGAAATATATATAAAAAAGACATTACTTCGTTAAATTATACATTTTTTAATTATAAAAATATTCTAAAACACACCATAGACCAAACACCAAACATCATTTTCGGAATATGATATTTTTAAAATAATATTATTCATTTTATACTTTTCAGAATTGAACCAAATATAAAAATTTAAGCTTTTTAGTACCCTAGCATGAATATTGAACTAAGTTTTTTTGATATCCGTTCAGTAAAACTGTTTTCTTTGGAAAAAAATGGTGTATAAAAACAACATTGGAAATAACCAAGCGGTATTCTTGTTAATAACTTGTTAGGAAATTAATTTTTGGTGTAATACATTTTTTTTCTAAGTTTGACCTGAAACATCTAATTATTATTAATTAAAAGCAATAAAAATACACCATGAATTAGTATACTGCACCTAAGTACGACAACTTTTAAGAAATTCCGCCCCTCAACAGAATAGTGAGTAGAAAACCTTTAAAAAAATTTTGCTAATAAGAATAGTATCATTAAAATTATCACTATTATGTATCTATTTGATAAAATTGATTTGTTTTTTTAAATTTTTTTCTCTATGTTTAAATCAAATTGTAAACAAAACTTCTACGAACAATAGTACGGCCGGGCCGACAAGAGTTGAGAAATATCCCCCAACAGACTAGTGAGTGGAAATCTTTATTTACTAATCAGAATAGTGCCACTAAAATTGTCTTTATTATGAAAATATTTAATAATAGCAATATCAAGAATACCTGAAATTAATTATAATTTTATGTGCTTTTGGCAATATACCAATACTTTTTTTATTTTTAAATGAAATTTTTAGTAAAACTGTGAATGACTAGAGTAAGGCCGACAACTCCTAAGGAATCCCACCCCAAACAAACTTTAGTGTGTCTTTATTATGAAAATATTTAATAATAGCAATATCAAGAATACCTGAAATTAATTATAATTTTATGTGCTTTTGGCAATATACCAATACTTTTTTTATTTTTAAATGAAATTTTAAGTAAAACTGTGAATGACTAGAGTAAGGCCGACAACTCCTAAGGAATCCCACCCCAAACAAACTTTAAATTATCGTGATTATGTATATATTTGATAATTTTTTTTCGTTTTTTTAAATTTTTTTGTATTTTTAAACGAAGTTTAATTTAAGTGAAACTGTGAATGACTAGAGTACGGCAGACAACTCCTGAAGAATCCCGCCACTTCAGCCCCTAGTGAGTAGAAAAGCTGGTTTGATTTGATGCGCAAACAAATCCATTATTAAGATTATTGTTATTATGTATTTCTTTTTTAAAAAACAAAAAAAACTTTTTTTTTTAATTTCCAAAATATGCATACGTATGCATATTTTGCAACTTATATGCATACGTATGCATTTTTCCGGAAAGTATATGCATACGTATGCATTTTTTTGTTACTTTTATGCATACGTATGCATAAAAGCTAAAAAAAATGCATACGTATGCATAAAAGTTTCAAAAAAATGCATACGTATCATATACTTTCCGGAAAAATGCATACGTATGCATATAACTAAAAAAAAATATGCATACGTATGCATATGAATTTATGCATACGTATGCATAACATATGCATACGTATGCATATAAACATATGCATACGTATGCATTTAGGTTGGATCCACAGATAGCCCGTATAATTTGTTCTTCATTTCTCATTCTTCTTTTCTTTATTAATTAATTTTCATGTATTCTTGGCAATATAAAACTTTTAAAAAAAAATTATTTTTTGTATTTTGAAATGAAACTGAACATGGTGAATTGTGTAAGTAATAATCTACACCTTGAAATACGCTTTTTAGCCGATTGTTTAGAAGCTAAATACAATTTTATTAGTTTTTGAGCTATCATTTTTTTCTCTTTTAAGATTTGAAAGCTTTGTTCTCGATATTATTTTTTTAAGAATATGTAAAAGTTTATAATTTAAAAAACTTTAGGGATGTAACACCTATAAATAATCATAAAAATTATTACGAAATTCAATTTAAAGTTCATTAAAACATAAAAATGCAAAATAATAAATGTGAAATTTAATTTTAGCATTACTTTAACTTTAATTGAAATAAGAAATAATAAATTTAAGGTAGAACGATACAGTTGCAAAAATTTCATCAATTTTCTCCAAAACAAGTACACGGGGGTTTTCGGAAGTCCTGATGACGAATCCAACCTCTATTTTTCAATTCGACCCCCCGGGGGGCACTAGGGGGGTTGCGACCCCCTCCTTTGGGGGGCATTCTGACTATATAGTGGTTTTACCTGAAAACCACCTCAAAACACGTACTCGGGGTTGAATACAGTATTGAATAATGAACAATTTTTTTAATTAAAAAGTTAAAAATTAAAAAAAAAACAAACATTTTTTGAGGTTAAAAATATTGCCGAGGGGGACTCGAACCCAGAGCTCCTGAATTGCAAGTTCGACGCTCTAACCACTCGGCTACTGCTCCGTATAAGAATTTTGCTTAAAAGGGCCTTTTAAACAAACGTTTTTAAATGTAGTTTTCTGACGTCAACTTAAAAAAATATAAATGAAAGTTTAGTCATTTGATAGAAATTAGTTTGTTCCCAACTTTTAACACAGCAGTTGGACCATAATTCTGAGCCAGTTTTTAACGAAATCTCTACTATCACTTCTTTTTATTTTTTATTTCAACAATTTTAGCAATAAAACGAAATTAAAAAACTTCAATAGTAGGGATTTCGTTGAAAATTTTTGTGGGCATGTACATTTGGTGTATCTAACTTGAGTTAAATTTTTATTACGTAATATTAACTCTGGCTCTGTTAAATTGGGAAAAACTGTTTTAAAATGCCTTTTTTCAACGAAGCATATCTCGGCGTGAAATAGTCCACCAAAAATGTTAAAGATACCGAACTGACCGGAAAAAATACCCTTTCTTCCAACATATAGTTTGCTTCTGTCCGTCACGTACGTCACGAGTTATACACAAAAAACGACAGGGTATCCTAACTGTATCGTTCCACCCTAAGCAAAAATTTATAAAATAAAATTTTTTTATCTCTGCTCTTGACTGGTTCACACCGGTCTGACTGACCAGCGACAACGCGTTTCTTCACGCGGTTACAGGACACGACTACACTGTCACTTGTCCTTGTAATGCAAACGTATTGTCACTTGTCACTTATTCGTAAACGTGTTGTCGCTTGTCACTCCGGTGTGACTAGCTCTTAATCCGTAATTCACAAATTTCTGTAGTCTATTGCCTATTTTTAAAAATTAAAATAACCGGGCCCGACCCCGCCGAATTCATTTTCACTATTTGACTTACCTTTAAAATGAAGGAAGATATTCAATATTTTTACTTTTGTTATTACTTATTTTACTTAAATTTCCGAATTTTTCGTTAATCAGTTTTTAAAAATAATATTAACACACTATTTCAAGGAAATAATTTTGATGTAATCATGGGAATATATTAATTTTTTTGAAACTTTAGACATTTATATTAAAAAAACATCGAATGTAATTCTAAGGTTTAGTTAAGCATTTCCCAAGCTAATTTAGCTAATGAAACCTGAAAAATATCAGACGTCTGCATATCCAAATCACATACACGCCTTGTTACCTTTTCATGAAAATTTTCTTTCCGCCCGCCAACATTTGGCTTTTCATTCGCGCACTCTCTGTATTTCTTCCCTAATATTGGCTCTTTTAAGGCAGAATGAGCCACAATGCGTATAAAACATATGTAACTGGGGCTCATTTTAGAATTTACAAAGCAGCTTATAAACTATAAAATAAGTCACAGTCGCGTGCATTTTATAAAAGCTGTGACTCATCTCGCTGTAGGGACGACGATATTATCTTTCGTTTCCAGTAGTAACCGCAGTCGTGTTATAATATTGATAACATATAATATAGTGTATATATTGCGTTGGCTATATGATGTAAAACCACAGTAACCAAAATAATACCCCAGAGCCCCAAACACTTCTTTCATTTTTTTATGACAGTGTTTCAATATTGTAATTTCGCACTTAAGCTGTTATTGTCAAATAAATAACTTCAAACAATGAACTGCTAAGTATTTAAATCAAAAAAAAAAGAAATAAAAAAACAATAATAAAACATATTTTTAAGTTTCCAAATGCCAAAATTTTGTTTTTTTTATTTAATAATTTTGATTTTTTAAGGATTTTTGTAAATAAGCAAATTAAAGCTTTTTAAAAAAATAACGACAATATGTATAAATTTAAAAAAAGAATTGCTTTAAAGTGACACTTTTTTAAGAAAAACAAGAGAATCAATTAAATTTACTAATTTAGCCATTTTAAATATGACATTTCTTTATAATAAATAATTTAATAAAAAAATGTAAAAACAATTTTCAATACAAAATATTTAGTTTTTACTCAAAAATAGTTTTTTTAATAACTTTGTTGCTAAGTGTTTGACAAATATTGTTGCAAGTAATGGGTCATCCAGGTGTATGTATAATTGGTTTTAGCTTGAATAAAAATACACTTATCAAATTATATAAGCTAAACTTTTCTCAATGTACTTATATTGACGCGTCATAGTTAAACCGCTCATTTTGTAAGTATATCAAGCACCCAGCACGATATTTACCGTAATTAAACGGTGATGTGCGGTTTTTTAGTAAATATCGGGCTGGATGCCGGTGTCAAGGGATATTCTTTCCCCCCTAAAAATCCCCCCCTCCCGGAAAAACTATCCCAAGATATTCTTTCCGCCTTCGATAAATTCTTTCCCCGGGGGAAAGAATATACCGGGATAGATTTTCCCCCATGCTTTTTAATTTTAAAATCATATAAACTTAGAATTTTTAAAAATAATTTGAATAGCTGTACCTTTATTAGCTCAAATACCAATTTTTGTGTAATAAATTCCATTAAAACATGTTTACTCACGATTTTAATTTTGTTTGTAATTTGCTATTTAAGCGTTATAATCAGGGCCGGAATTCACAAAGCGGGGTAAACACGGTGCAAACACCGTGTTAGTGTATTCGGTGTAAGCACCGTGTAAACTACGGTATTTTTGGGTGCTAGCACGGTGTTAGTTAATCCGGACAAGTTACAGTAGGTTTCGCGGCTAATTTTATTTTTTTTGTTCGAAAAATTCCTTGTTTAACATATATTTACAATATTTTGTTCTGCCAGTTTTTACACAAATTTGCAATTACTTAATAGAGATTTAAAAGTTTATCAGTTTTTAATACAAATAATTCTTTTAAATTTAGCTTTTTATATCTTTTTTTATCGTTTAATGAAATTTTAACAGACTTAGCCCCAGGTTTCCCGAAACCTACTGTAATTTGTCCGGATTAACTAACACCGTGCTAGCACGAAGATTATCCCTCTTTGTGAATTCCGGCCCAGGGGGAAAGTTTTTACCGGTGTATTCTTTCGGTGACGTGCAAAATCCCCATAAAAGTAGTGTAAAATCCCCATGGCGAAATTCCCTACAAAGTAGTGCGAATTTCCCATAACAATCAGAAATGCGTTTGCAAACTAAAATGTATTTAAAAAACTAAGTTTTAATCATAAAAGGATTAAAAATTTTTTCCTAAGCCTAAGCAAAGCCCTAAAATCAAGCTAAATTTTATCATGATAAAATTTTGTTGTATTTTCCAAGTATCAAAATTTAAAGGAAATTTTGCAAACGCATTATGTTTATGGGGAATTTACACTACCTTATGGGGATTTTGTAACGTTTATGGGGATTTTGGCCTATGAGGAATTCGTCCATGGGGTTTTTGTACGGACCCATTTTTATCCCCCTTCAAAAATTTGCATAAAGTTTATAATATTAATTCTGCGCATTCTTCAAAAACACGTCATTAAATTAAAATGATTATTTTGTTATTATGATACTTTCATAAATTCATAAAATTATTGAAATAAAACCCATAAACTACCTTAACTATTTTAAACCTTAGTTTCCCTAAGCGGCCTAAGCAAAACCTTAAAACCAAGCTAAAATTCATAACAAACAAACAACAATATAAAAAAGAGGGGGGAAAGAATATCCCGGTTTTTAACCGGGATAGTCTTTCCGGGAGGAAAGAATTTACCGAGGGGGGAAGATTTAACCGGTGTTTTAGCGGGATGGTTTTGTAGGGGGGAAAACTATCCCGGCTTTTTACCGGAATAGATCTTCCGGGGGGGGGAAAGAAAGGGGGAAAAGATATCCCGCGACACCGGCTATACTTACATGTTAAATGAAAAGATAAGCGCTTTAACTACGATGTGTTTACGAATTGTAGACAAATTAAAATTAATATAATATAAAAATATACACCAGGACAACGATATAAATTTACTGTATTGTAAATTTTTTCGCACAGTATTTACTTATTAAAAAATAATGATTCACCAAATAATTTAAACTTCCATATAATAAATACTTTGTGTGTATTTGTATGCGCGCCAAAAAATGAAAAACAAGAACGTGTTTGATGGTTTGATCTTTCGACTCATGTTTAATAGTTGAATATTTAGTAAAGCGGATTAGAAGATGAAAAGGCTGCAAGAATTTTTCAGTCAAAGTAATTATGTTTTTGTATTAAACTCAATGGCACTGCAGAAGCGACAGAGTAGTCGCGACAGCCGCCCGCTGCGCGGAAAAATTATAAATAAAATTAAAAAACAATAACAGAAATACGCACGGTATTATTTTCTTTTTTATTTTAACCATTTCAAGTATTTGGAAATGGATTTGAAATGAACCGCTAGCATTAATCCAAGAAGAATCAAGGTTTAAAGTAATAATGCTTCTTGATCGCATTCGAGTTTAGTTAAATCCACTGTGCCTGTGTTTTATTAGCTTGAAAATACTGTAAATTAATTAAATGATCCCTAAATATAAAACTGAAAACAATTATCGATTTAAATTAATTTCTTGTTGGTTTTATGCTTAATATACATTTTGTAATTGAATCAAGTAACACAAAAATTTTAAATAAAAGATGAAAAGAAAATAAAAAGAAAAATAATGTTTTCATTAAAAAATGTTGCTTAAAAACCTTAGTATATCTTGGTTATAATGATGGTCAAGAAAAAAATTAACATATTGTTGTAACGCTACTTTCAGGTTTGTTGTTTTTCAATCAAACTTGTTTAAAATTTTGGGAGTATAAATTTTTTTAACATAATAGTAATATTTTTTTAAATTCAAACTTCTAGATCTAAATATCAGATTTGAAACATTTAAAAATAAACATAGTTTAATTTTAAAACGTTTAATGATTGTATTTTGAATAAAATAATTATTTGCAGCGTGCTGAGAGCTATAATATTTTTTTCAATGTCACTTGAAATACTTTTGTTAAAAGTACATTACTGCAATAGCTTAGCTAATAAATAAATAAAATAAATAAATTTGTCTTATCATTTAAATAGACCTAAGATTTAACTGAAAAATCAAGCTAAACTTTATCATGATAATTTTTTTAACAAGAGAAAGTTGTGTGTTTCTGAAGAGTTCCGAATCTAATGAAACTTTGTTATAATAGTTTTTATTTTATTATTATAAGTGGTATTTTTGAAGATTGTCGGAAATAATTTGGGTGTGTTTTTGTTAGGTATTGACCGAGAAGCGACGGCGGCGAAAAAGGGTGAAAGCGATCAGCCGCAACAACCACCGGCCGCTCCGGTACTTGACGAGGACGAAGAGGATTCTGATCCCGGTAAGCCTAAGCAAAACCTAAGTCTAAGCCTAAGCAAAACCTAAGCCTAAGCCTAAGCAAAATCTAACCTAAGCAAAATCTAACCTAAGCAAAACCTAAGCCTAAGCCTAAGCAAAATCTAACCTAAGCAAAACCTAAGCCTAAGCAAAACCTAAGCCTAAGCAAAACCTAAGCCTAAGCAAAACCTAAGCCTAAGTCTAAGCAAAATCTAACCTAAGCAAAACCTAAGCCTAAGCGTAAGCAAAATCTAACCTAAGCAAAACCTAAGTCTAAGCCTAAGCAAAACCTAAGCCTAAGCCTAAGCAAAATCTAACCTAAGCAAAATCTAACCTAAGCAAAACCTAAGCCTAAGCCTAAGCAAAATCTAACCTAAGCAAAACCTAAGCCTAAGCAAAACCTAAGCCTAAGCAAAACCTAAGCCTAAGCAAAACCTAAGCCTAAGTCTAAGCAAAATCTAACCTAAGCAAAACCTAAGCCTAAGCGTAAGCAAAATCTAACCTAAGCAAAACCTAAGCCTAAGCCTAAGCAAAACCTAAGCCTAAGCACACCTAAGCCTAAGCACACCTAAGCTAAGCAAAACCTAACCTAACCCCTCCCCTGTCTTTTTTGGGGTATGTTTTGGCCTACGGCATCCCAGTACTACTATATTTTTATATTATTATTATATTTAATTATAATAATTCTCACTATCAAATTAAAAATCACTCTTTTAATTTAACTAGTTAATTCCAAACATGTAAACAATTTTTTTGTAAACTATTTCAATTTATGAGGGAAAAGAGAATTAAGGAAAAAAGGCAACCACATAAAACAAAACCATACGCATAAAACAATACCGTAACAATACTTTTGTCGGTTTAGTTTTTTACGAAAATCGTCGTATGGATTTAATAATTATCAGATAGTAAACAATTTAAACTTTATTTTTTGTCTACGTATAAGCTTATTTTCTGCAAATGGTGTAGATACCCGTTCATTTTTTTAATAACATGTAACGGCAAACTGGTGTTTTGAAATTTATGCAGAATATTTGTTTATTAGAAGTATGATACAAACAGAAAATAAAAGTATTAAAAGTAAAAAAGTTTTGTGTTGGATTCCAAAGTTTTTCAGTAACTTATTCCGCCATTGACGACCTAAAGTAGAAGCCAAAATAACCAGGCACTGAAAAATTTAGACAGCCAAATTTGCCGTAACATAAATTCAACCCGTAACCTCTAAAGTCGACTGTGGCGTGCTATCCATTGCACCATAGGGGAAAAATAATAGCCTTTTATTGCCACTTGTACCTTGAGTTTTTACGGAAGGGATTTAGTTTGTTGTTATCTAGTCAAAACAGTATACAGCAATTATTCGAAGTTAGCCTACATATTTCGAGTTACCAATAAGTGAGTTGTTTAGTTGAGTACAGAAGTGAAAATCTTAATGCCGGTTTTTGTGTCATTGATTCCGTTCGGCATAGTTAAATCGTGTAAACAATTTAATTGAATTATGTTTTAGTAATTATTATTTTGAATTGCATTTAAAAATAGTATCATAAACACTATGTGAAGTTTGTCAGTTAGTCAGTCAGTATATAATTAATACTCAAAGGAGAGTTAAAATTTCCTTTGTTAATCTTTTTATCTAAACTTACGTTAATGGGTATTAAATCCCTTAAATCCATAAGAAACAAGAAATGCTGGCAAATTATCCTGAAAGCCATTGTTTATTTTATGATAAAGAATTAACTTTACGTATGACTCAAAAAATTTTAAGTTTTAATTATTTAAATTAACAAATGGCTAACTTTATACAATATTAAAAATTGTAATTTTAAAAAATCAAGTGAATAATAAGCGTGTTGGTGTTAAAAACATAATGCAATACAGAATCGTTTCTCCGCCAATACATTAATATTTCGTATTTATCAGTCTGATAATTAACTTTTTTTATAAACAATTAAAGTAAATTATGTAACAAGTCAAAAAACACACTTTTTCGACGGTTTCAAGTTTTCTACAATGAACTATATTAGTTTCGAAAACCCCCTATCCTGAACAAGTAAAATTCAATTACTAATTTGGTAAAATAACTTACCAAAAATACTTAATTTTAATATAAATTCATTTTAACATAAACAAAATTAAAGTTTTAATTATATTTATCACCCATCCAAAGAAATGTTTTAATTTTTCCTTTGCGTTACGCTTTGTAAATTTTTATATTGCGTTGCGCTTTAAACTTATAATTTTTTGTTAAACCGAAATAAGAGCAATATCCTAACCTAAGTTTGAAAAAAAATGTCTTCATAATATGATAAATAAATGGGCCATATTTTGATAATTATCTCATAATTTTTGCCATATTTAAAATTAAACTTAAAGTTTTTAATTTTTTTTTGAACACCTTCAATTCAATTTTTGTTTTGCTTTAAAAATGAAACTGTTATTGTCCAACTGCTAAACTTTGCTAATAAGCTGTAGTTTCAATGCAGAAGTAAATCCTACTGATATTTTGAAGATTTATATACGGTGGCTTTTTATACCATTTGCTAAAAAATGTCAATGGTACGTTTTAAAGACACAGTCTCTATAATCTCAGGTGCGGACGAGTCAGAAGATGACGACGGTGTGCCGGGACCAATCGAAGGTTCTTACGACCCCGCGGAGTTTCAAAACTTACCCGTGCCCACCGAAGTTAAAGACCTGTTCGCCTACATCGGCGCCTATCGACCACAAACTGTGGAGGTTTGTTTGATTTTAACAACTTAATTGTTAAATATTGTTATGGTTGTTGGCTGTTTTAAATTAGTTTGAATTGTCATACATACGTTCAAAATGTCCAAAAAAAAACCAAAAAGTTCTATTTTGGGTGCTTTTAAAGCGTTTTTTTGTTTTTCCTGTAGTTTTGAAGCTTCCACCTACAGAAGAAGTATAAATATAGTTTTAAAAATTTTAAAAACGCTTTTAAATCATCCAAAATACAATTTTTGGGTTTTGTTCCTTGGTTACTTTGGACGAAGTATTTTCCGGGCTTAAAACAAAAAAAAATATATTAAAATATTTTATACTTTTGGTGGGACAGATTTGAGAAATGAAATGAAATGAAATGAAAATCCTTTATTAATACATGAAAATACACCCAAAGGAAAATAAATTAATAAAGATTACACTAGAATGTAAGAATACTGAAATAATAAAACAAAAATGAAAAAACATTTTAATCCTTTAGATGAGTCATTTAAAATGTAAAATAAAGGGAAGGCAGGCACAGAGCCAAGAGGCTACTTAATGTGTCGATCAAACTTTAAAAATTTGTCAAAACTAAAGTTGTTTATTTTAGACTTAAATATTTTTATGTTAGTAGATGTTACAATATCTTCAGACAGGTAATTCCAGTATTTTGCTGCCCTAACGCTAAAATAATTATAAAAAATTTCTTTTTTAGCCATAGGTATAAATAGTTTTTTACTATTGTCATTTTTTCCTCTGTAATTTCCCCACTTAAAAAAGTTTTCAAATGAAAGCTCATTGAGTTGATTTACGATAGAATAACAAATATTAAGATCAAAATGAATGCGTCTTTCTTCCAGAGATTTTAACTTTAACAGTCGTAGTCGTTCAGGGTAGGGCAAATTTGAATTTAGGCCACACTTAGTAAATAATCGTTTTGTGAAATTACGCTGAACTTGCTCTATTCGATCAATATCTTGGCATAAAAAAGGTGACCAAACGGGAGTGCAGTATTCGAGTAACGGCCTAACATATGAAATGTAAGCTGATAGTAATGCATTTAAATTTTTAGTTTGAAAGCATCGTAAAATAATATTTAACGTTTTAAAGGCAGTTTTAGCTATGGAGTTACAGTGTGCACTTTGTTTTAATCCATCAGAAACCATGAAACATAGATCGCGGGTTTCTACACTTGCTGATAGTTGTTAATTCTTTATTATTATTGGAAGCTTAGGATTGTTTGTTCCCATGTGCACAATACAACACTTATGAGCGGCGATCTCAAGTTGCCATTTTGATGTCCAATTTAAAAGAATATCTAGTGAATTTTGTAATAAGGAGTTGTTTTCATGTGGGGAACGAATTTGATAGAGCTTGACGTCATCGGCAAAAAGTTTGCAATAAACGTCGGAAATTTCGTCTGGAAGATCGTTGATATAAAACAAAAATAATAGAGGGCCAAGAACCGAACCCTGGGGAACCCCTGATAAAACATTGCAAAAACTAGATAAGCTTTCCTGAATTATAACTTTTTGTTTTTTCATTAATTATATGATGTTCAAATTTAAATCCATAAGAGTGCACATTGGTACAAGATTTAGTAATGTATTTTAAAATATTTCGTTTAGTGTTGGTTTAGCTTTAAAGTTAATCAAAAAAAAATAAAACACTTCTTGTTACCAATTTAAATCAGTTTTAGTCGAAAATCTTATTCTGTCTTATTCTAATTTGAATCTTATTCTTTATCTTATCATATATTGTTAAATTTTTTATCCACGGTTACATCTTTTCTTTAGTTTTAAACCAAATTCACCGATAAATTATACAGTTCTAATGAGACATTTGCTTCACCACTATAATTAAGCACATAAATATAATAAATTTGTTGTTTTATCTATATCCATTAATTTTAAATTATAAATTAAATTTAGTTAAATCTATTAATTTTATATTATAAAATAAATTTAGTTAAATTTATTAATTTTAAATTATATTTTTCTTAATATCTCCTTTAATTTCCCTTATTGTGCTTTATTAATTATAATTGTTACTTTTTTGTTTTTTATTTTTATTTTTTATTATTTTTTTGCTTTTTACTTTTTTGTTTTGTAATTTTAAGCTTTTTTGCTTTCTTATTATAGGTGGATTCGTCATTGAAACCGTTTATTTTGGATTACATTCCAGCCGTGGGAGATATCGACGCTTTTATCAAAATCCCGAGAAGCGATGAAGTGGACGATAATCTGGGTCTCATTGTCCTTGACGAACCCTGCGCCCGTCAGTCGGATCCCACCGTTCTTAACCTCCAGCTGAGAGCTACTACCAAGGTATTTCCATCTATTAATTTTTGTTTACCAACAATATTATATAACACTAAAAAAGTCCAAGTATACACTAAATTTTGAACCAAATTTTTCTATAAAAGTCGCACAAGCGCAACTTTGTACGACATTTATAGCAAAAATTCCCACATATCAAGGTTGTGTGGCGCAGTGGCAAAACGCATGCATGCTTGCATGCTGAAGGTCTCAGGATCGAGTACTGACTGAGAAAAGCTAATTCTGATAATGTTGTTGTTTGTTTATATTGTTATATGTAGGATTTGTTAAGAAATTAGTGCTGAGTAATTTTTGCAAAATATAAATACACTTTCAAACTTTACGCAGCGATTTTTAATTTAGTGTTAGTTTTCTTGCAGTAAAAATATCGATTTTCTTACACTAAATACTGCTTTTTTTCACACAAAAACAAAAATATGCCACTTTTCTATGATATTTTTGGTTAGAAATTTAGTGTACAGCCAAAAACTTTCTTGTGTTGTTACATTCTTGATTTCAGAAAGCATAAAATCTGTTTGTATATCACTCAACTCAAAAGAACATTGTGTCACACAAAATACGTGTTGCTGTTCTTTTTATCATTCTGTTACGTTTTTAGGAGACGGGTGGTGAAGTGTCGAAAGAGACAGTTGTTAAGCAGGTGGACCGAGCAGACAAAAAGCCCAAAGAAATAGAGCAGTGGATCCACAATATCAGCGAATTACACAAGTCCACACCGGCCATGACCGTTCATTACACGAGGTAATTTTTTATTTTCGTTTTGTCATTTTTTTTGTTTCAAAAATAAAACTGGGTCCCTTGTTGGGAATGGTACGGGATCGTTAGGGAATTAAGAACCTTCGAAAACTTTTGAGAACTTGCCCTCCCCCCCCCCCAAAAAAAAATGGAAATTTAGAGTCGAAAGTAGAAAAATGGTTTAAGGTTAGGTTTAGTTTTTGGCTTAGGCTTAGAGATAAGTTCAAACGAGTTCACACGTTTAGTTTTAAATTTCTCACTTCCGGCTTTAGTTAGACTCTCTTGGTTTTAGCTCTAGCTCTAAACTCTCTCGGCTCTAGTTCTAGCTCTAAACTCCCTCAGTTCTAGTTCTAGCTCTAAACTCCCTCGGCTCTAGTTCTAGCTCTAAACCCCCTCGTTTCTAGTTCTAGCTCTAAACTCCCTCGGCTCTAGTTCTAGCTCTAAACTTCCTCGGCTCTAGTTCTAGCTCCAAACTCCCTCGTTTCTAGTTCTAGCTCTAAACTTCTTCGGCTCTAGTTCTAGCTCTAAACTTCCTCGGCTCTAGTTCTAGCTCTAAACTACCTCAGCTCTAACGACTCTAAATCCTGGCAATCACACCCATAGGACAGTTTCAAAGGTACAATTTGCTCACTTTTTAACGCTCGTAGTTTAAAAAACAAGTTGGATTTACTTTTTGCTTTGCTCTCTAAAAACCATTACGATATAATATGCATAACAGAAACTTGGTTAGATAACAGTGTTCCAGATTTTTTATTAAGTTGTAACAATACATACACCGTTTTTCGTAAAGACAGACAAATCAAATCTGGTGGTGGAGTTTGTATGTATATTGGTCAAAAAACAAGTAAAAACTACGGAAATTTTAATACCTGATAAATACAGTAGCATTGAAAGTATAGCTATTGAAGTTACAAACATCACTAATGATAAAGTACGTATTATAAGCCAATATCGACCTCCTAAATTTTCATGTCGTGAATTAGAGTCTCATTATATTGAGCTTTTGTGTAGCTTAATCAACCTTATTGGTCGTGGTGATGTTCCGTGCGTGTTCGTAGGAGATTACAACAGTCCAAATATTAATTGGGATATCCCCAATGTAAATAACCCTGATATTTCTCAAAATGCATTTTTAGATTAGGTCATTGAAAACGATCTTAGTCAATTTGTTAACTTTAAAACACATTCAAGGGGCAGTTTGCTAGATATCATTTTGTCTAACCAAAATAACATAATTTCAGAAATTTCTTGGAAAGCACCCTTCACCTCCTCTTGTGACCACAATATGATCGATTTTAACCTATCTTTCTCTTTAAACACTCAGTCCCATATTTCGCGTCAATACCCCGACTTTAAATCAGCTGATTTTCGGCCATTTGCAATGAACTCAAGACAATAAACTGGGGAGATATTATATCACAGTCTAAAAATATTAATGATTTGTACCAAAAATTTATGCATATAAACAAAAATTTAATTGAAAAATACGTACCGATCAAACTTTTAAAACCTAAAAAGTTTAGGTATCCACATTTTATTTTACGTCTCAAACGCAAAAAGCGTAACTTACATAGGAGATCTAGGCTTAAGCCTGAGTTAAAAAACAATTGGACTGAATGTGACAAACAATATAGAAATGCTCTTAAAATCTTTCACAATAATATTGAAAAAGAAACTTTAAATAGTGGGGATTTTACAAATTTTTTCCGCTTTACCAACAAAAAGTTCGGATCTAAAACCTGTGATATAGGTGCTATAAAAAAGGACGACGGTTCCTTGTGTGTTAATAATGTTGAAAAATGTAATTTATTTAATGAGTACTTTTGTAGCGTTTTTACATCTGATAACAATTTTTATACCGTACTTTCCAAAAAGAGTGGGAATAAATGATGGTAAATTTTCTGTTGGTTTTCCCGTTGGTTTTGTCGAACGTAAGCTTAAAAAATTACCAAATAAAATGGCACAAAATCCAGACCAACTTCCAGCTGTTTATCTAAAAAATATTTCCACTACAATTTCGGGGCCCCTAGCCAAAATTTTTAAATTATCCATGCTATCAGGAACTGTCCCTGACGCATGGAAGGATGCTTTTATTTTACCTATTTTTAAAAAGGATGCTAATAGTCAACGCCGAAATTGCCGCCCAATTTCACTAACCTGCATAACGTGTAAAGTGATGGAGAGTATAATCGTTGATGAATTATTAGTCTACTTAAAAAACAAAAACCTAATTCATCCAGATCAATTCGGTTTTCTCAAATGTAAGTCAGTTGGTTTGCAGCTGTTATCTACACTTTCTAATTGGCTTAAAGCTATTGAAAATAAAAAGTCTGTCGACGCCATGTACATAGACTTTTCCAAGGCCTTTGACTCGGTCAGTCACCCAAAGTTTCTGGCCAAATTTAAGGCTTATGGAATTGATTATGAACTTTTAAGTTGGATTTCAAGTTTTTTAACAAACCGTAGGCAAAATGTAATTTTATATGATAACTCTCCTGAAGCTTGCGAAAACTTTGTATCATCTAGTTATGTCTATGTCACTAGTGGTGTGCCCTAAGGCAGTGTCCTTGGTCCACTACTATTCTTAATTTCTATCAACGATTTGCCAGATTGTCTCGATTCCAAAACGTCTGTCAAGCTGTTTGCTGACGACGCCAAATTTTATTCCATAATTGATGAGCACACAACCCATCAAAATTTTCAAAAAAACCTAGACAATTTTTGCTCCTGAGCTTCAAACTGGCAACTCAACATTGCTATAAATAAATGTAATGCCATTCATTTTGGTTATAAAAATCCTAAATATAAATCTAAGCTTAACAGTATAGAAATTGATAGTAAAGAATGTATACGTGACTTGGGTGTTTTAATTGACTCCAACTTAAAATTTTCTCCGCACTGTTCCTCTATTGCAGCTAAGGCACTAAATAGGATTGCTATTCTTTTTCGCGCTGTTTGTACTACTGACAAGTCTGCGTTGCTCTTAGGTTACACCTCTTTTATTCGACCCCTTCTTGAATTTGAGTCTTATGTATGGAATCCTTATTTAAAAACAAACATTGAGCGTCTTGAAAAAGTCCAGCAAACTTTTACTAGACGATTGTATAAAAGATGTGGTTTTCCATATGCAAGCTATGAAACCCGTTTAAAAAACTTAACCTTAAAACTCTTGAAATTCGTTCAACTTAAACAGATGTTTTACTTTGTTTTAAACTAATAAATAACTTAATGGACATTCCAACTGATAAATTTTTAGTTTTTAACAAAAACAGTACTCGATCTAATGGTCTAAAATTAAGTATGCAAAAAGTTAGACTAGACATATCTAAATATTTTTTTACAAATCGGATTGTAAAAGTTTGGAACAGATTACCTTCAGACATAGTTTTTTCAAAATTTATAAATACTTTTCGACAAAAAATTAGAAACTTCTATGCATAATAAAATCGAAAACAAACTAAATCTCAATGTTCCTTAATTTTATCATTCTTGGTCTTATTACTCTTGTATAATTTTTAACATGACGTGTTTACAATTTTTTGGTCTGCTCTAAGCTTTTAAATTATTCTTGTATTTAAATACCATTTAGTGTTTGTAATGTAGTAAGTATCAACTTTTTACTTTGGTTAACTTTGTGTATGTGTCTTTTTTGTAATATTTATGTTGTATTGTAAGTATGTTATGTAACCGTAACCTTTGCAACATAATAAATTCTATTCTATTCTATTCTCAAACAACGGTTATTTTGCGCGGCTAGTTTGAATGTTTGTTTGTGTAAATTTTTTATTTATATTAAAGTTAAAACAGTTGAAGAAAAAATTCTACTTTAGAGTTACGCCATACGTCTAGAGGTTACGTAACCAGTTTTAATTTTTTTACACCAAAAGTGTTTTTTTATTCCAATTAATCTAATCTTGATTATAGACCAATGCCTGACATCGACACATTGATGCAAGAATGGCCTCCGGAGTTCGAGGAACTTTTAAAACGAGTGGAGTTACCTTCGGCGGACATGGACATCTCCTTAGAGGAGTACATAGACATAATCTGCTCGGTATTGGACATTCCCGTCTACAAGTCCAGAATTCAATCGCTGCATGTGCTGTTTACGTTGTATTCCGAATTCAAAAACTCGCAGCATTTCAAAGCTTTGGCCGATGAAAATAATTTGGATAACGCTCAAAAGGAAAACCAAGCCAACGAGGCCACCGACCGATTGGTTTTGTAGGCTTTTAAAAACTACTCTTGAAAACTAATTGATTTTATTGAACTATCGACAGATATTATTCAATGAAGCGAGGAAACATGTAACAAAAAGGGTCGTAAATTATTGACCTTAAAAAATTTTAAGCTTCTTAAAGGGCTTGGATATTGTATTGGTTGACGTAAAGCAGTTTTTTTTAAAGTAATTTTGCATTTTTTTACCTTTAAAATCACCAAATATTATAATATAGAAAATTATAACACTATGGTAATCACGATATCGGCGTGGCCTAACCGGCATGGCTACGCCCGGCGCCATCATGCCGGGCGTGTCATGCACATTTTAATAGTTAAATGGACGTGCGAGCATTTTAGCATTTTTTAACGCAAAAAAACGTATCCATTCAAGGAGATGTTTTTGAAAAGCCAGCGTGACGTCAGCGGGCGTGGGTACACCGAGCGTGTCCACGTTATCCACCCCACGCCGGTTTTTTGAATACCGATACAACTCTGCAGTGACTGTTTTAATGTATTTAAATAAACTACTGTTGTTTATACTGTAAATTTATCGATTCACGATATATTATTGTAACTTATTCTATTTATTTTGTTGATATTACTACGGCAAGCTGCTATAATTTGTAAACAAAGGTTTATAAAGTTTTAATAAAAGGCGTGTTTGCGTGTTTCAATTACAATTATAGGTAATTTATGCCAAATAAACTGTTTTGCATGGTTTATTATTTTGCTTATAAAAATATTGTTATAATCTATTACTTTTGCTAAGTATTTTCAAAGTTTTTTTTAAGTTAAGGTTTTTCAAACCAATCTCTTATTCTAATAATATTGAAGCATTTCATGGAAAATTTTTATTTTTAGAAAATCATAAAATACATTTCAGAAGGTAAAGTTTGCTAAATTTGCATCTTTTTAGCTTGATTTTGATAGTTAATTTTGGTTTAGCTTCTGTTTAGTTTATTTTTATGCTTAGTTTTGCTTAGGACACAGGTTTTTGTTTTAATTTAAAAGGCCCTGCAAAATAAATACAACTTCAGTTGCTTTAATCTTCAATACCCATGAAATATGCCCTAAGAATAGGGTGGAAAAAAAGAAACTTTTTCCCCCGACGTATATTTAGACAGAAAAAATGCGAAATCGCCCCCTGGTGCTCCAGCGTCTCTGTGATAAGTACTCGTAAACTTACTTGCTTTAATTAATAATATAGAATGCTATATCCACCCACACACAATTAATACGCGTCTTTTAATTAAAATTTAAATTAAACTTTAGTCTTAGGTTATAGTATTCAAGAAAATGAAAAAAAAGTTGTTGCGCCTCTCTCAGAGACTCTGGAAGTTCCAATCGCAATTCGCGAAAACAGAGGACCCACTGAAACAATAGACTACTTTTGCCCATAAAAATGCTCAAGGAATAGAGCAAGAAAAAACGCGATTTCTCCTCGGCGTATATGTTTATAGAAAAGACGTGGATAAACCCGTGGCGCTCCCGCACCACCTGTGATAAATTCCGAGCACTTGCAATCTTCCCCGTTTTAATTAATATAGGATGCTATAGGCACCTTGCACTGGAACTCGATTTATACATGAAGTATGCAATATACATAAGCGTCATCATAATTGATAATTACCGTATCTCCTACTTACCTTTCATAGTATGCAGATCAAACGATCGAAATTTCGCGCGCTTTTGAGGGTTGATCTGCATACTACAAAAGATAAGTAGGAGATACGGTAATTATCCATTATACATAAGCGTCATCATAATTGATAATTACCGTATCTCCTACTTACCTTTCATAGTATGCAGATCAAACGATCGAAATTTCGCGCGCTTTTGAGGGTTGATCTGCATACTACAAAAGATAAGTAGGAGATACGGTAATTATCCATTATGGTGACGCTTATGTTTATTGCATACTTCATGTATAAACCGAGTTCCAGTGCAAGGTGCCTATATCCACCCATACACAATTAATGTAGGATGTTTTTAATTAAAATTTAAATTGTACTTTAGTCTCAGGTTAGTTTTAAAAAAAAATGAAGAAAGTTGCTGTCCGCCGCTCAGGGAGCTCCAATCGTAATTCGCGAACCAGAGGACCCACTGAAACAATAGAAACAACTTTTGCCCATTTTAAGAAACAAGTAAGATTATATTTCGCAAACTTCAGAATTTTTAACAAAGCAATACCACCTCTGGCCTGGTATTTTACCTAGCTTTTTTAGCATGAACGTAACCATGTCAAAAAAGTATCAATTTTTGTCATCAAGTTGCAAATACAACGAAACTGATCGGTTTAGATTAAATTATAAACTGACACTCTACATATGTCTTTAACATAAGATTGCTTACTTGCAATGAATGATTTAGGGTCTTTGGAGCCGAGAGTATTTACTTAGAGCTGGAACTTGGAGCCGAAAATTGGGAACTTAGAACCGAAAATGTTAAATCTCTAAAAACCTATTCCTAAGCCTATATCTAAAACCACAAACCATTTTTTACTTCGGCTTCAAGTTCCAGTTTTTCCGGCTCCAAGCTCCCAAAATTTTCCAACGGCTCCAAGCTCCCAGCTGACGGCTCCAAAGACCCTGGACCGTAAAATATATCGGAAAGAAGGGTCTCCGGAAAAAATACCTTCTGCAAAATATCTTCCGGAAAAAATATCTTCTTTCAGCAGTAAATTATTCACTATTATTAAAAACTTTTAAAGCTTTTTTTAAACGTTTTAGCTTGATTTTAAGGTTTCGCTTAGGCTTAGGAAGAAAAAAGTTTTCTTTAGTTGAGAATTTAAAAGTTTTTCAGAAGATATACTTTCCGAAGATATTTTGCAGAAGGTATTTTTTCCGGGCGCCGAAGGAAGACAGGAAACAGAACAGAGGCAGAATCACACAAGCCCAAAAAGTGGGCGAAGCGGCGGTTTCTAATGTTAAAGCATAATTTTATTAGGAGGCGGTCAAGACTGATTAAGAAGCCGAAATTTTTGCATGGCAGGTGAGTTAGGAGGTCCTAATTTAAAATTTATAAAAGGAGATAGGTATGAGCCAATATTGTATAATTAACCCGATTGCCTTTTCATCGGTTACAACCGTGAAACCTTCTTATGACCTCGGTCGTACCTAGGTCATACATAATTTTTGAGCGTGATTAGTACCCAGTGAGTGATTAAATTAAATGGTTAAAGCTAAACGGTAGCAATATGCAGATTTTATACATGGATACAGTGTGTTACGCAGGATATATTTCATATTGCAAAAATTTACATATTGCTACAGTACAGCTTTAATCATTTCAATTTTCTCGCTCACTGGGCATTAATCACACACAAAAAATTATATATGACCTAAGTACGACCTAGGTCATATGTAGAGTTTACCGCGGAAAAGTTTACGTACGACATTGATTATACGAACATACCACCAGTGTTTCACGAACACATCACGAAGGTTTCACCTTTGTCGTACAAAGGTTTCACATTAGTAACGGGGGAAAAGGCCATGACGGAAACGGATTAAAATATATGCCCCAATTTTATATTAATATATGCGCCTACGGCGATAAGTGGAACCCTGAGTTGTTGTTTTTTTCAAAACAAAACATTTTTTATCAATTTTTTTTTGAACTCGTGACGTGAAGCTTTGTCGCGTATTACATGTTGATAAATGTAAAGTTCGTAAATTTTACCACTTAGTCATGGCCTGAAAGTCCAAAAACGTTGAGTCAATTGATTGAGACAATAATAAGGCAAGTAAAAACTGCTCTTTTAGCATTAGTTTTTTCTTTCACCAGCTGAAAGTACGGATTTAATTTTGGCCAGAATTTACAAAGAGGGATAATCTTCGTGCTAGCACGGTGTTAGTTAATCCGGACAAATCACAGTAGGTTTCGGAAAACCTGGGGCTAAGTCTGTTAAAATTTCATTAAACGATAAAAAAAGATATAAAAAGCAAAGTTTAGAGGAACTATTTGTATAAAAAAGCTGATAAATTTTTAAATCTCTATTAAGTAATTGCAAATTTGTGTAAAAACTGGCAGAACAAAATATTGTAAATAAATGTTAAACAAGGAATTTTTCGAACAAAAAAATAAGATTAGCCGCGAAACCTACTGTAATTTATCCGGATTAACTAACACCATCCAAAAATACCGTAGTTTAAAAATACCATAGTTTACACGGTGCTTACACAGTATTCACTAACACGGTGTTTGCACCGTGTTTACCCCACTTTGTGAATTCCGGCCTTTGACTTAATAAATTTGTAAATTCTTAAAATTATGGTATACAATTGCTTATGGTCGTTTTAAGAAGTCCACGGACAAATTAAACAATTGGATTGAAACTGAAATTCAACCGATTTCATTGCGATCAATCCAAAATTCAGATAAAAATATTGACATCACGGATGAGACAAAAAGTAACAAGTAAAACTATATTTTGTTTAATTTTTTTAATTTAAAAATACTTTTATTTATTGCTCAGTAAATATAATATTGCTTTAATTGGGGCACGAATTTCATGAACAGTACTGTAATTCGACTAAAAGTAAATTCTTTTAGGCTAAAATTAAGGGCGAAACCGCTCTTTGTCAAAAAGAAACTAGCCTTGAAAAATGCTCTAAGAATAGAGCAGGAAAAAGGGGCGATTTTTCCCCGGGCGTATGTTTAGACAGAAAAGATGTAGACTAGTCTGAGATGGACATTATGTGGACTATAGGAAATTTGCATTTGGTTTGGCCAGCTGCTCACTAAATAAAAATTTCTACGATATGATAATGATTTGTTTATACATTGATCTAATCACACAGAACTGTTGCATTTTTTTTAGTTTGATGAAATGTCAATTGAAAAAATCATACTCACAGCAATCTTTGACAAGCGCGAAATCGCCACTTTTTCAATTAGAAGGTTATATTTGTATGTTAAGAAACAACTATAAATTTGAAAAAGTGGCGATTTTGCTTGTCAAAGATTGCTGTGAGTATGATTTTTTTCAATTGACATTTTGCATCAAACTAAAAAAAAATGCAACATTTCTGTGTGATTAGATCAATGTATAAAACAAATCATTATCGTATCGTAGAAATTTTTATTTAGTGAGCAGCTGCTAGCTAAATCCAAATTATAGTCACATATTGTCATCTCTCAGTTTTTAGTCTACATCTTTTCTGTCTAAACATACGCCGGAAGAAAATCGCCTCTTTCCTGCTCTATTACTGAGCATTTTTCAAGGCTAATCTACCACTTTTTTTAAATTAATTAAAAAATAGCCTAATAAACTATAGTTTTAGCTGCGCAATGACATATGTTTATCATGGTCAGTTTGCCGAGATAAAATAAAAAAAATAATAAGAAGAAGATGAATTTAAATTACAAAATTAACCCACGTTGTTTAATTATAGTTAGTGCGGTGCAGATGCGCTCCAGACAAAGTTTACCTACGTTCTCTAAATATAGTTGGCGCGATGCCGTGCGCCAATGATTGCAATTATAATTTTTAAAGTAAAAATAATAATAATAGTAATAATGATGAACATGAATAACAAAATTTACTCACGTTGTCTAAGTATAGTTGGCGCGGTGCCGTGGGTTTGATCCATGGCACCCGCACCACCGATGATTAGCGGCGCGTGGCGCTCCCGCGCCACTGACGCTTATTATTATTTTTTAATAAATAAAATTTTGAATTAATTTTGTCATCAGTAATGCAAGAATTAAAAAAAAGTACTCTGTTGTTTTTGCCGTTTTCCGCGCGGTTGAAGCAGATGGCGCTGGGAACTGGCGCCGTTTCTGCCACCAATTAAAACCGGTCTGAATTTTGGATTGATCGCAATGAAATCGGTTGAATTTCAGTTTCAATCCAATTGTTTAATTTGTCCGTGGACTTCTTAAAACAACCATAAGCAATTGTATACCATAATTTTAAAGAATTTACAAATTTATTAAGTCAAAGGCCGGAATTCACAAAGTGGGGTAAACACGGTGCAAACACCGTGTTAGTGAATACTGTGTGAGCACCGTGTAAACTATGGTATTTTTAAACTACGGTATTTTTCGATGGTGTTAGTTAATCCGGATAAATTCCACTGGCTTCGCGGCTAATCTTATTTTTTTGTTCAAAAAATTCCTTGTTTAACATTTATTTGATATATTTTTGTTCTGCCAAGTTTTTACACAAATTTGCAATTACTTAATAGAGATTTAAAAATTTATCAGCTTTTTTATACAAATAGTTCCTCTAAACTTTGCTTTTTATATCTTTTTTTATCGTTTAATGAAATTTTTAACAGATTTAGCCCCAGGTATTTTTTCAAAACCTACTGTGATTTGTCCGGAATTAATTAACACCGTGCTAGCACGAAGATTATCCCTCCTTTGTAAATTGTGGACGAAAGTAAATCCGTACTTTCAGCTGGTGAAAGAAAAAACTAATGCTAAAAAGGCATTTTTTACTTGCTTTATTATTGTCTCAATCAATTGACTCAACATTTTGAACTTTCACCATAACTAGTGGTAAAATTTACGAACTTTACATTATGACATGTAACAACGAGACTTAGCGTCCACGAGTTCAAAAAAAATTGATAAAAAATGTTTTGCTGAAAAAAAACAACAACTAAGAGTTCCCAGCTTTTATCGCCGTAGGGCGCATATATTAATATAAAATTGGCATATATTTTAATCCGTTTCCGTCATGAC
>JASAMX010025026.1:0-20168 GCA_030248175.1 Microlaimidae sp. YZB2_3
ACAAAAACAATTTTTATTTTAGTTATTAATGAGAAAAAACAGTTGTTATTATTGAGTAACTAGTGGATTTAAAATCCGGGGTCCATATTGAGTACTTTCGCTATATTTAAACCATCTTGCAGCTAAGAATGATACAATAAGAATTATAATTAAACGTTGAAAAAGAACAAACCTGAATAAAAGTATCATAAATAAGTAAACACATCAAAATAATTTTCATTTTTTTCTTCTAGTTATAAAAAATTTGTTTAAAAACAAAATTGCTAAACTAAATTTCCTAAAAACGAACGGTCCAAAAACACTTCGACAATTAACAGATAAAAGTCAAAAGCGATTCACTTTATCGCTTTCAAAAGAATTTGATATATTAGTTGACGATATTCCTTCACATAATTCCGCTTTTTTCAATTGTAACTAAAATATAACTATCAATATAAACTGTTTGTAAATTTTTTCCCATCTCCGATACGCTAATGACTGTGGATATTGCCACGAAAGAGTGAAAAACTTGGGGGCGGGGGTATAAAAAGAGTTAATGGGCAACAAATTTACCAGTTTTGCATCCCCAATTTTTAAAGCGTTTTTAGTATAATTTAAACAAGATAGTTATTTGTTTTAAAGCCTTTTTAAAACAATTAAAAATAATTTAGCACACTTGTTTTAGCACACTAGAAATTAATAATAAATCTACCAACTAAATTTTTGTATTGCTATTCGAAAACGTATTATTAACACAATCAGTAAAAAAAATAGTTATTAGTTTAATTAAAAATCACAAAAGTTTTTTTAATTTGAAATAGTAAAAATGATGAGGAAAATCGTTAGGTGTTTTGGGACCCCACTCCTCACTTTTGGACGGAGTGATTGGATTGATTGCACAATAATGATTTCAGTATCTTTTCTCCGCCAATAAAGGTCAGTGTGTCTTTTCAGATATAATTTGACAAGTGTGTCAACACAGGTATGTGCTAAGACTTCTGACGGGACGATAGTTCACACCTTAATAATGAACCAAGCACTTTTGGGTCGGAATGATTTGCTCACCACTTATCTCCAAGGTCAATACGATGTTTAAATGTCTTTTTTTTGGCGCGTGACTTACCGGACTCACACTTAATTAATTACAGTTTAATTATTTTCGAATTAATATATTTCACACCAATTTTTAGTAAAAACGTTTTTTTTTATCTCAAATCTGCGTCAATTTGTACAACTGATAATTATACATAGCGTTGAATTTTTAAAAATAAGGAAGAAGTAACAAACATGATTTATGGGAAAACTATTAAACATTACTGGTAGAAGATAGTTTAATTCAGTTAACTCTCTGGCATAAATTGAGGGTTTTGTAAGCATACAAAGCAAATGCAGTGAAATTTTTGTGTTCAAATTTAAAAAAAATTGTTTTTTTTTTACTTTTTTATAATCAAACTTCTTTATATTTTCTTTTTGTGTCCAAAAGGATTTAATTCAGATTAGACGATTTTAATTTAAAAACTTATTTTACGTTTGAAATCTCGTCCATTAAAATTAAAAAAAGAACAACTGTTGTTGAGTAAAATTTTACTGTTAATGGGTTGAAATTTTTTTTAATATAATATTTAATAAAAAGTGATACCAATGTCTTACTGAAAATGTCTAAAACGAAAAAGTCGATTTTTACAAAAATCGTATCTTTGTTTATCTTATTTCACAGTTACGTACTGATATTTCAATAAATTTTCATGTTGCTAAATAAAGGGTTTTTATTGTATGAAGAAGGTACGATACTTATCGATTGTCAAACAACGACAAACAGCGACGAACATGCGCAAGAAAAATATTGTGAAGTAGCAAGCAACTACATTTTACGCTTTCAAATTTTTCCGATTGATAGGTACGACACTACTCGCGTTTTGCAGTGTTAAACACACATAAAATTTCCAATATTTTTGATAAAAATGCATGGAATGAATGTTTTAAGAGTAGGTTTTAAATATTGAATATTTTTTAAAGCTAAAGCAATAATAAAAGTAATTTAAAAGATTGGTTTGAAAAGATAAATCTCAACTTTATTAATGTTGATTTACTACCATCGTTCGCGAAGCGTGTATTCCAAAGATGATTTCTAATGATTGTTTTATTGTTTTAATGTTTTATTAAAAAATCTTAAATTATTTGTCATAAACTGATACATTAAAACAAGTTAACATAGGGAAACATAACCGTGCAGCAAATTCTGTTAAGTAAATATTAAAACTAAAGAAACTAAAATTGCTGATATTTTTTTGATTTTGTTACACGAATTTTATTTTTTTGGTTTTGTATCCTTATGCCCCCAGTAAAAAACGCTTGTTCAGAACGTCTATATATTACAAACTTTAGTTTTTATACATATAGAACAAAAATGATTCCGTTTTTCTTTCAATCGGCAATTTAAAGGAAAAATTTTTTAGGGCAGAAGAAAATATGGACTCCTTTATTCACACATGAAAATTGAAATTTGCGAGGTTTTTTCATCTTTCCTTTTAGGTTAATTTTCATTTAAAACAGCTGTTTCGCACTATTTTTGTTGAATTTGTGGTTATAGGCATATTTGATGAAAAAAACCGACGTTAAACATCCAATAGAGGAAAAAAGCAAAAAACCCTGTACTTATAAATATAAATCTCCAAACAATTCCGTTTTAAATATATTAGGAAGATAATTTTAAATCGTAAATTATTATAAACCAGTGTTTTGACAATCTTTGAGTATTGTAGTTACCATCAAAAAGATAAACATTCTAAGTGGAGCGTCCCAGGGGAGAAGGCCAAAACCTACCCCAAAAACGGTAAAGAAAATCAGCGACTAAGCTAATCCTAAGCAAAACCTATGCAAAACCTAAGCTAAGCTTAAGCTAAGCCTTAGAAAAACTTAAGTCTGATCAAAACTTAAACCTAATGCCTAAGCCTAAGCAAAACCTAAGCCTAAGCAGAACCTAAGCTAAGTGTGACGACCCAAAGTGGAAGCGAAAATAACCAAACGCTGAAAAATTTAGACTGCCAAATTTGTTGAAAAATTTGGTCGATACAGGAATTGAACCCGTAACTTCCAAAGTCGACTCTGGCGTGCTATCTATTATACCATGACCGGAAAAGAAAAGGGGAAAGATAATCGCCTTTTATTAACGCTTGTACTTTGAGTTTTCACGGAAGGGAAACATACGCGGTATGTGTCACATAAGCCTAAGCAAAACCTAAGCTAAACAAAGCCTAACCTAACCCCTCTCCTGTTATTTTGGGGTAGGTTTTGGCCTTCGGCGCCTTGGGTTGGGGCTCCAACTTAGGACCCTTCCTTATGCATACAGTAAAAATCTCTATAAACTTGACTTCTAATTAAAATTATAATCAGTTAAGCGGATATTATTTACTAATATTTGATCATTTTTTAGGGCACTTTTCTTGTTTTGTTGACTAATCAGCAGTCCAGTTTAAAAAAAAAGTTAAGAAGTATAAATATTTAGTCTCACAGTTAATGAAAAATTATCGTGTAGTAAGCATTTTAAAAAATTAAATGTGTCCAGGTAAGAAAAGTTAAAGGTTTATACTAAAGTCTAAGTAAAAATGTAAGTTTTAGAGTATTAAAACATATTTTAAAAACTTTTCCCTATGTGAGTTGGAGTTTGGCCAAATTTTTCAGTTGTTTTCAAAAAAATTGTTGCTAACTAAACAGGAGACTACAGCCAAGTTTAATTCTTTCTGATTTTTTGGCTAAATCATCTAAAAGGCCTAAAAAAACGCGGTTCCCAGAACTTTCGTCTTTTACATAACGTCTTTAAACATTTCGTCTTTGGAAAACTCGTCTTTTAAACATCTCGTCTTCGAAAAACTTGCCTTTGAGTGCAATTTTATAAACGTACTTTTTAAAACACGAATGTTTTGTATTTTTTGACTGAAATCATGATTAAAAAACTTATTTTTTAAGCCTAAGCAAACCCAAAAATCAATTAAAACTTTTTCGTGTTAAATTTGTATATAATGGTGTGTTATCTAGATTAAAAACTAAAAACCTTATTTTTTTCTCAAGCCTAAACGAAACCTAAAAATGAAGCAAACACTTTAGTGTTTGATCGAAATTCGTCTTTTGAGAAGTACGTTTACGAAATTGCACTAAAAAATGTTTAAAAAGATGTTTAAAAGACGAGCTTTCCAAAGACACGATATAGTAGACGAGATGTTGAATAAGACGTAATGTAAAGAACAAAACTTCCGCAAACCAAAAAAAAAGAAACACGTGTCAGTGCAGCTCTTTATTAAACTAATGCGCAGATCCTGGTCTCGGCTGCTTTTTTACGGTGTCCAGAAATTTCATCTTCTACATCTCGTCTTTCAACATCTTGTCTTCTACGTCTCGTCTTCAGAAAACTCGTCTTTTGAAAACTCGTCTTTTGGATGCTATTTTGTAAACGTAGTTTCAAAAATGCGAGTTTCCACCCCAATGATAAAATTTTCTTTGATTTTTGGGTTTTGCTAAGGCTTAGTTAGGTTTTGCTTAGGCTTAGGTTCTCAGTTTTTTGAATAAATTATTTAGTAATAGTTTATCATCATAAAAATTTTGCTTGATTTTCGGCTTTTGCTTAGGCTTAGGTAAAAAATGGTTTTTAATACATTGTCTTAGGGTTGGTTCATACCTATGTAAAAACGTCCTTTGGACAAAGTCCAAAGGACGTTTTTACATACGTTTGTTTATACGCTGTGTTTGTCCTTTGGACTTTGTCCAAAGGACGTTTTTACATAAGTATGAACCAAACCTTAGTCAAAAAATAGGAGAAACCTGTCTTTTAAAAAGTGCGTTTACAAAACACCCCAGAAATTTAATAGCTTTGAAATGTCATATAGTATTCGTGATCACGTCATATATGTTTTGATTCATGGGATAGGTTGTGGGGGGAGCAGCAGTAAAACAGGGCTTCAAAATGCAGGTGGGAATATGGCTAAACCAATGCTGCGCGGGCGGGTTATTAGAAAGGCGCGGGCGCGTTATTAGACATAAATGCAGGCGTCCCTTTATGCGCGCTGTGTCCTTTTATGCGCGGGGATTCCTTGGGTTTAGAACAATGGATTTTGACTAGCGGGAGTCGCATCCAAAAGACGAGTTTTCCTAAGACGAGATGTTTAAAAGACGAGTTTTCCGAAGACGAGTTGTAAAAGACGAAATGTTGAAAGACGTATTGTAAAAGAAGAAATTTCCGGGAACCCTTTTTTACACTAAGGAGCGTGACAAGACGCGATACCACGCGTCTACACAGCGTTTTGGATCTCAAAGCGTTAAGAATTATATAAAAAATATAACTTTTCTTTGGTGGAGAGGGATGGCTACAATATTTCAGTAAAATTTCACCTGTTGATCATAAAACTGCCAGCTTTCCCTCACGATTAATGTACAGTTATCGCATTCCTTCAGAAAATCATCTGCTACTAGCTGGAATGTATTTTTACAAAAGTTATTTATGTGTAATAAAAATTCTTTGCGAATATATTATGCAGAATGTATGCTGCCTAGCGCCGTCTAAGCCACACTCCCCTTATATTTGTACAATTTTATAATTTTACAAAAAGAAGAATAGTTTTGACAAAAAATAGTCAGGTTAATGGTTTAAGAATTAATTTTTTGCTTGTGAATTGGCGGCTGAAGCATTGACTATATGAGTTTTACTTAACAAAAGGTTTATCCGACAAGGTGTCCAGAAGAAATTCATTCTGCATAATATCTTCGAAAAGAATCTCTTCTGCGATAATAACTTTTGCAAAATACATTCCAGTAAAATTTTTTCGGAAAAAATAACTTCTCGCCGTGCATAGCAGAAGATATTACGCTGGAAGTTATTCTTTCCGCCCTTCTAACGCCAAACGTTGCATCAATAAACGGACGAGTAAGACGCGCAGCGGATCGGAAATAAACAAATCTTATAATTTAAAACATTACGTAGAAACTATTGATAACAAAAATATCAACATTATTTAAAAAGAAGCATTATTTATTGATGTATAATCATACAATTTAGCTTGAGTTTTAGGTTTTTCTTAGGCTTAGGAAAAATAAATTTAAATTTAAATTAAAGAAAAAGTTTTGAATAATTTTTAAAGCATTTTAGACTGACTAAAAATGTTTTATACTGAGTTTTTTAAACCATAAAGTTTGGCACAGTGAAATAAAAATAAACAAATCGTATTATTTAAAACATTACAAACTATTGATAACAAAACGCCATAGTTTGTAGGTATATAATGTAATAGTTTTTAGTTTTATAGTAGTGTTTTGTTAAAATTGTAATTGTGTTTGCATTAAAACAAAGGTCTTATCATTATTGCATATAGGTTTTGCACTACGTTTATCTTCTATGCCTTGTTTGTTGTATAATTTTGTATTTTATTTTTATCCAGAAAATTAAGTTTGTTCTATAAATAATCAGCTCATGTGAGCATTCCAATAAAAATCGGATTTTTTAAGAAAGCATTATTAAAAAAATTCATCACATCAAATTTAGCTTGATTTCAAGGTTTTGCTTAGGCTCAGAAAAAATAAATTTAATTAAAACTAAGTTTTAATTTTCTTTTAAAACCTTTTACACGAGTGATTTTAAACTTTGAGTTTTTAATTTGCCCATAAGCTAGTAATTTTACTTTTAGAATTAAGGTATAACACCACAGTTACAAAGATTTTTACTAAAAGTTAGATATCAACTTAGATATTGATTTTTGTCAAACAAAAGTATAGTGCGATCGAAAGCTCATTATTATGATGTATCCAACAGTAATAATCTCATCGTTTACCGGTTGTTCTATCTCGAGATATAGTTCGATGAATTTAAAGCTCAAAACACAGTTTTTGGCCATTTAAAAAATTTGATTCTCTCAGATTTTGCTGCAATTTTATAGATCTTTAATGAAAAACAAGGGGCATCTTTTAGATGTGGTTTGGAGTCAAACGTAATTTAAAATTTTAAGAAAATTAAAAAAAAATGATGTTTTTAAAAGAAAAATCTAATAAAAAAATCCTGAATTAGTTTTATAATCAAATAATATTCAAAGTATTGATTAGACTTGTGTCTAACTATTTCCAAACTTTTATTAAAATCTGAGAGAATCAATTTTTTAAATTTTCATTTAAAGTTTTTCGATTTGACGCCGACAAACTACATTTCGAAACGCCTTGTTTACCACCTTTTGAAAATGGATCTTCAGATGGGCTAGTAGCTCAGTGGTCAGAGCGTCGGACTTATATCTTCGAACCCGCAGGTTCTGATCTCAAATAGGTAATAATTTTAACGTCGAAAAAACTTTTTTTTAATTTTAACCTTTTTAATTAAAAAAGTGTTCATTATTCAAAATACGCTAAAGGAAAAATAAAAAACAGAATATTTTTGGTAATGAATTTTATTAATGTATTGTATTTTTGACATGTCTTTTATTGGTGTCATTTATAATGATTGTGGACGATAACAATTTTTTTAAGAAAAATAAATGTCAAAAATTGAATTAGCAGGTCAATTTACGTGAGTAAAAGTTAATTAGAAAATATCTGTCGTCAAAATCAAACCTTAAACGGACCAGTGTACTATTTAATTTAGTTATTTATTTTAATAAAGTTAATAGTGTATTCATTTATATTTAAAGAGTAGTGCAGTAATTTAACACAATTCAACATCGATCTGTTTTGGAAATTTGTAAAAGAATCTTCAAAATGATGGATCAACGCTGTGAACACTCAAACACGCTGATTTTTATGTATAATAAGACTTTATTCAAACTTTTTTTTGTAAATATTTAGATTAAATCAAATGAATATTTTATAAATTTGTTTTTGGTTTCTAAATTTGAATAGTTGGCAATGTTTTTAATTATAAGATTGTTTTATTTTATTTTCGTTGCGCGTCTCACTCGTCGGTTTATTTCTTGAAGGGCGAAAAAAATACGTTCCAGCATAATATCTTCCGCGACGCACGGCGAGAAGTTATTTTTCCGAAGATATTTTACTGGAATGTATTTTTGCAAAAAGTTAATATTGCAGAAGAGATTCTTTCTGAAAATATTATGCAGAATGTATTTTTTCCTAGCGCCTTGGACAATGTGCCCAAAACTTTCGAAATGAAATTATCCAATTAAAAATTGTTCATTAAATAACAATGGACGCCTATTGTTGGTCGACGAAGACGAATCACGAATGAATACCACAAAATAATAGAAAAAAAAAACACATTTTTGTGTCATTGTTTAAACCCCTAAGCCTTGTTTATTGTTTTATGTGTCTTAAAACTTTTTCCTAACTTTGTATTGTCTTTTATTGCTCGTCCGTTTTAAAAGATGTTTTTATTTTCAGACCTGTGCACGGTCTGAAAATGCCCCCCCCGTTTTATTGGAGGATTTGCCCCCCCCCCGTTTTATTGCCCCCCCTGCTAAAAAAAATGTAAAAAGTACCCTAAAAATATGACGCCATTTTTGACCTAGTATGAATCTATTATTGCGAATTTTTTGCAGTTTTTAGCCCATTTTAATGTATTTTAAGCCATTTAGACCTATTTTTACCTTATTTCCGCTTTTTTGTCACTTTTTTCCTTTTTCCCTTCTTTTTTTCTCTTTTTTTCTCCTTTTTTTTCTCTTTTTTCCTTACCCCCTGCTTTCCCCCCCCCGTTTCATCGCCCCCCCCCCCGTTTCAAAGAAGTTGCCCTCTCTGTGCCCCCCCCCCATTTTGGAATTGCCCCCCGTTTTAACCCGGGGGGGCAGTGCACAGGTCTGTATTTTATTAGTAGGGGAGGGGCAAAACCCACACCGCCGGACCGCGAAAAAGGCAGATTCTGATTTTTAGCGCGCCCGTGGTGGTTTTAAGCGCGCTGAAAAATCTGAAACTCTATCATGATAAACTTTAGCTTGATTTTTAGGTTTTGCTTAGGCTTAGGAAAAACAAAAAGGCGAACGGGAGAGAATAAAACCCGGGCGAAAAGTCCCGGGCAGCCGGGCGGCCGGGAAATAGCAGGGGATAAAACCCGGGTGGTTAAAAATCGTATTTAAATGTAAACTTTATCAGAACTTAAGTTATAAAACTGATGTTTAGTTGTTTTACTACATTTGGGCCAAATTTTATGGATAAAACTTTTTATTTCAGCGAAAATTAAATACAAATATTTTTATGGCATTATACCAATGGCATCTGAAAATATAAAACCCGGTCAAAAGGTGATCTTTAGGAAGGGTGGGACATTTACATCACGAGGATAAAAGCCGGGCGGTCAATTTTTTTTATCCAAAAACATTTATTGAACAATAAACACAGCTGAATTGAATCGTTATGCTAATTCGTTGAGGCTCTAACTTGCTTTTACACAAAGATTTTTTTCAAACAATTTTAAAAAAAGTAGCTTTAAATTGGTTTTAAACTTTGCCCGGTTTTTCTTTTAGGATCGCCCGGCTTTTATCTTTTTGAACTTGTTTTGGCACATAGCCATAAAAATAACTATCTAATAATTTTGCTAAAAAAATTATTTTTAATTAGAAAAAGCAAGTTAGAGCCTCAAAGAATTCGCAAACAATTAATTTAGCAGTGTTATATTGTTCAATAAAATGTTTTAAAATAAAAAAATTGACCGCCGGCTTTTATCCTCGCGAGGACAAAGTACTAAACGTGTACCAAAATATCGAGTTTGAGAATTCCACTCAACAAAAACATAAATATAAAACATGTTTCTAGGTCAATTTTGACCTTGGGATTTTAATATTTGGCATTCAAAGTGATTAAACTACCTTTAGAATAATAAATGGTGTTTTATAGCCAAAAAAGACCTTTTTTTGAAGGTACATTTTATGCTGTTAAGAAATTTTTTTTAGTAGTGCTTTAACCAAAATATAGAAATGAATATTTTTTGAGATTGCCGAGAGTCTGGCGGTTCCAAAAATATTTGATTTTTTTTTCTGGTCGTAGCCAATTTTGTATAGCAACCGCTTAAAAATGTCTAAAAATTCAGTCGTGAAAAAATTTAAAAAAATGGGATAATTTATTAAAATACGCCTCAGGTAATACAATTTAGGTTGATTTTCTAGGCTTTGCTTAAGCTTAAAATAATTTGATTAAAAATGAGCTTAAAATTAGGATTTAAGCAAAAACAAGTTTGTTGTCCATATTTTCTTTTGGTGGACCATGTGACTATCCAATTTATAAATTTTTTTGTAAATTTTTGGAAATTTGTCCGGACTTCCAGCAATGTTAAATCAAAGTTTTTATTTTAATTTAGCGGTAAATTAAATTTTTTCTTAACAGTAAAAATTGTGTACCCAAAAATGATGCTGATTTTTTGCCTATATATTTTACCCCATATTATCAAAAATCATGTTTTAATCAGTTTTTAAGAAATTGATGTCTAGATCTTCAGGTCAAAATTAACCTAGAAACATGTTTTTATTCAGTATTTGTAGCTTAAAAATCTCTAATCAATTTTTGGTACACGTTTAGTACCTGTACCGCCATAAAAATATTTGTATTTAAATTTCGCTAAAATAAAAAGTTTTATCCATAAAATTTGGCCCAAATGTAGTAAAACAACTAAACTTAAGTTTTATAACTTAATTTCTGGTCAAATGTACATTTAAATACGATTTTTTTAAACCACCCGGGTTTTATCCCCTGCTATCGCCCGGCCCCCGTCGGCTGCCCGGGACTTTTCGCCCGGGTTTTATTCTCTCCCGTTCGCCTTTTTGTTTTTCTGAGCCTAAGTAAAACCTAAAAAATCAAGCTAAAATTTATCATGACAGAGTTTTATTCAGATTTTTCAGCGCGCTGAAAACTACTTACGGGCGCGCTAAAAATCAGAATCTGCCTTTTTCGCGGTCCGGCGCGCGGGTTTTGCCCCTCCCCGACGAATAAAATACAGACCTGCGTACTGCCCCCCCCCCCGGGGTAAAACCGGGGGGGGGGGGGAAATTCCAAAACGGGGGGGGGGGGCACGGGGGCAACTCTTTTTGAAAATGGGGGGGGGCAATAAAACGGGGGGGGGCAAGCAGGGGAAAGAAAAAAAAAGAGAAAAAAAGGAGAAAAAAAGAGAAAAAAAGAAGGGAAAAGGGGAAAAAGGGACAAAAAAAGCGGAAATAAGGTAAAAATAGGTCTAAAATGGCTTAAAATACATTGAAATAGGCTAAAAACTGCAAAAATTCGCGATGGCGTCATCATAGGTCAAAAATGGCGTCATATATTTAGGGTACTTTTTCTTTTTTGGCGGGGGGGGGGGGGGCAATAAAACGGGGGGGGGGGGGCAAATCCTCCAATAAAACGGGGGGGGCATCTTCAGACCGTGCACAGGTCTGAAAATAAAAACATTTTTAAACTTTTATTGAACACTATAACACTGCTAAATTAATTGTTTGCGAATTCTTTGAGGCTCTAACTTGCTTTTTATATTTAAAAATAATTTTTTTAGCCTTATTTTTATGGCTATGTGCCAAAACAAGTTCAAAAAGATAAAAGCCGGGCGATCCTAAAGAAAAACCGGTAAAATTTAAAACCAATTAAAGCTACTTTTTTAAATCGTTTCGAAAAAAATCTTTGCGTAAAAAGCAAGTTAGAGCCTCAACAAATTTGCAAACAATTAATTTAGCTGTGTTTATTGTTCAATAAATGTTTTACTTTTAGAATAATAAAAATTGACTGCCCGGCTTTTATCCTCATGATGTCCCACCTTTTCTAAATATCACTTTCGCCCGGGTTTTATACTCTCAGATGCCATTGGCATAGTGCCATAAAAATATTTTTATTTAATTTTCGCTGAAATAAAAAGTTTTATCCATAAAATTTGGCCGGAATGTAGAAAAACAATGAAACTTCAGTTTTATAACTTAATTTCTAATCAAGTGTACATTTAAATACGATTTTTAAAAACCACCCGGGTTTTATCCCCTGCTTATTTCCCGGCCGCCCGGCTGCGGGGGACTTTTCGCCCGGGTTTTATTCTCTCCCGTTCGCCTTTTTGTTTTTCCCTAAGCCTAAGCAAAACCTAAAAATCAAGCTAAAGTTTATCATGATAGAGTTTCAGATTTTTCAGCGCGCTTAAAACCACCACGGGCGCGCTAAAAATCAGAATCTGCCTTTTTCGCGGTCCGGCGGTGTGGGTTTTGCCCCCTCCCTGATGAATAAAATACAGACCTGTGCACGCCCCCTCTCTCCCCGCGTTAAAACGGGGGGGGGGGCAATTCCAAAAACGGGGGGGCACGGGGGGGGGGGGGCAACTTTTTTGAAACGGGGGGGGGGCAATAAAACGGGGGGGCAAGCAGGGGGAAAAGAAAAAAAAACAAAAAAAAGGACAAAAAAGAAAAAAAAGAACACAAAAGGGAAAAAAAGGGACAAAAAAAGCGGAAATAAGGTAAAAATAGGTCTAAAATGGCTTAAAATACATTGAAATAGGCTAAAAACTGCAAAATTCGCGACTATGGCGTCATCATAGGTCAAAAATGGCGTCATATTTTTAGGGTACTTTTCTATTTTTGGTGGGCAATAAAACGGGGGGGGGGGCAAATCCTCCACAAAAACGGGCATCCAGACCGTGCACAGGTCTGAAAATAAAAACATCTTTTAAAACGGACGAACAATAAAAGACAATACAAAGTTAGGAAAAAGTTTTAATACATAAAACAATAAACAAGGCTTAGGGGTTTAAACAATGACACAAAAATGTGTTTTTTTTCTATTATTTTGTGGTATTCATTCGTGATTCGTCTTCGAAAAGGATGTTAAAATTTATTTTTTTTTTAAAAAAAAATAAAAAAAAAAAACCAAAAACCAAACCCCGGAAAATTCGTCCTTCAAGAAATAAACCGACGAGTGAGACGCGCAACGAAAATTAAATAAAACAATCTTATAATTTAAAACATTGCCAACTATGCGAATTTACAAACCAAAAACAAATTTATAAAATTTTCATTTGATTTAATCTAAATATTTACGAAAAAAAGTTTAAATAAAGTCTTATTATACATAAAAATCAGCGTGTTTGAGTGTTCACAGCGTTGATCCATCATTTTCAAGATTCTTTTACAAATTTCCAAAACAGATCGATGTTGAATTGTGCTAAATTACTGCACTACGCTTTAAATATAAATGAATACACTATTAACTTTATTAAAATAAATAACTAAATTAAATAGTACACTGGTCCGTTTAAGGTAGAACACCACAGTTTGATTTTGACGGCAGATCTTTTCTAATTAACTTTTACTCACGTAATTTGACCTGCTAATTCAATTTTTGACATTTATTTTTCTTAAAAAAATTGTTATCGTCCACAATCATTATAAATGACACCAATAAAAGACATGTCAAAAATACAATACATTAATAAAAGTCATTACCAAAAATATTCTTTTTTTATTTTTCCTTTAGCGTATTTTGAATAATGAACACTTTTTTAATTAAAAAGGTTAAAATTAAAAAAAAGTTTTTTCGACGTTAAAATTATTACCTATTTGAGATCAGAACCTGCGGGTTCGAAGATATAAGTCCGACGCTCTGAACACTGAGCTACTAGCCCGCTGAAGATCCATCTTCAAAAAGTGGTAAACAGGGCGTTTCGAAATGTAGTTTCTCGGCGTCAAATCGAAAAACTTTAAATGAAAATTTAAAAAATTGATTCTCTCAGATTTTAATGAAAGTTTGGAAATAGTTAGACACAAGTCTAATCAATACTTTGAATATTATTTGATTATAAAACTAATTCAGGATTTTTTTATTTGATTTTTCTTTTAAAAACATCAATTTTTTTAATTTTCTTAAAATTTTGAATTACGCTTGACTCCAAACCACATCTAAAAGATGCCCCCTGTTTTTCATTAAAGATCTATAAAATTGCAGCAAAATCTGAGCGAATCAAATTTTTTAAATGGCCAAAAACTGTTTTTTGAGCTTTAAATTCATCGAAATATATCTCGAAATAGAACAACCGGTAAACAATGAAGTTATTACCGTTGGATACATCAAAATCTGAGCTTTATCGCACTATAATTTTGTTTGACAAAAATGAATATCTAAGTTGATATCTAAATTTTAGTAAAAATCGTTGTAACTGTGGTGTTATACCTTAATTCTAAAAGTAAAATAACTAGCTTATGGGCAAATTAAAAACTCAAAGTTTAAAATCATACTCGTGTAAAAGGTTTTAAAAGAAAATTAAAACTTAGTTTTAATCAAATTTATTTTTTCTGAGCCTAAGCAAAACCTTGAAATCAAGCTAAATTCGATGTGATGAATTTTTTTAATAATGTTTTCTTAAAAAATCCGATTTTTATTGGAATGCTCACATGAGCTGATTATTTATAGAACAAACTTAATTTACTGGATAAAAATAAAATACAAAATTATACAACAAACAAGGCATAGAAGATAAGTAGTGTAAAACCTATATGCAATAATGATAAGACCTTTGTTTTAATGCAAACACAATTACAATTTTAACAAAACACTACTATAAAACTAAAAACTATTACATTATACACCTACAAACTATGGCGTTTTGTTATCAATAGTTTGTAATGTTTTAAATAATACGATTTGTTTATTTTTATTTCTCTGTGCCAAACTTTATGGTTTAAAAAACTCAGTATAAAACATTCTTAGTCAGTCTAAAATGCTTTAAAAATTATTCAAAACTTTTTCTTTAATTTAAATTTAAATTTATTTTTCCTAAGCCTAAGAAAAACCTAAAACTCAAGCTAAATTGTATTATGATACATTAATAAATAATGCTTCTTTTGAAAAATGTTAATATTTTTGTTATTAATAGTTTCTACTTAATGTTTTAAATTATAAGATTTGTTTATTTCCGATCCGCTGCGCGTCTCACTCGTCCGTTTATTGATGCAACGTTTGGCGTTAGAAGGGCGGAAAGAATACCTTCCAGCGTAATATCTTCTGCTATGCACGGCGAGAAGTTATTTTTTCCGAAAATATTTTACTGGAATGTATTTTGCAAAAGTTATTATTGCAGAAGAGATTCTTTCCGAAGATATTATGCAGAATGAATTTCTTCTGGACACCTTGTCGGATAAACCTTTTGTTAAGTAAAACTCATATAGTAAATGCTTCAGCCGTCAATTCACAAGCAAAAATTTAACTCTTAAACCATTAACCTGACTATTTTTTGTCAAAAATATTCTTCTTTTTGTAAAATTATAAAATTGTACAAATATAAGTGGAGTGTGGCTTAGACGGCGCTAGGCAGAAATACATTCTGCATAATATATTCGCCAAGAATTTTTATTACACATGAATAGTTTTTGTAAAAATACATTACAGCTAGTAGCAGATGATTTTCAGAAAGAATGCGATAAATGTACATAATCGTGAGGGAAAACTGGCAGTTTTATGATCAACAGGTGAAATTTTACTGAAATATTGTAGCCATCCCTCTCCTCCAAAGAAAAGTTATATTTTTTTATATCATTCTTAACGCTTTGAGATCCAAAACGCTGTTTAGACGCGTGGTATCGCCTAGTCACGCTCCTTAGTGTAAAAAAGGGTTCCCGGAAATTTCCTCTTTTACAATACGTCTTTCAATATCTCGTCTTCTACAACTCGTCTTCGGAAAACTCGTCTTTTAAACATCTCGTCTTCAGAAAACTCGTCTTTTGGATGCGATTCACGCTAGTCAAAATCCATTGTTCTAAACGGAATGAATCCCGCGCGCATAAAAGGACACCGAGCGCATAAAGGGGCGCCTGCATTTATATCTAATCACGCGCCCGCGCCTTTCTAATAACCGTCCCGCGCAGCATTCTTTTAGCCATGTTCGCACCTGCATTTTGAAGGCCTGTTTTACCGCTGCTCCTCCCACAACCTATCCCATGGATCAAAACATATATAACGTGATCACGAATACTATATGACATTTCAAAGCTATTAAAATTCTGAGGTGTTTTGTAAACGCACTTTTAAAAGACAAGTTTCTCCTATTTTTCGACTAGGTTCGGTTCATACTTACTTAAAAATGTCCTTCTCACAAAGTCCAAAGGACAAACACAGCGTATAAACAAACGTATGTAAAAACGTCCTTTGGACTTTGTCCAAAGGACGTTTTTACATAGGTATGAACCAACCTAAGACAATGTATTGAAAACTATTTTTTACCTAAGCCTAAGCAAAAGCCAAAAATCAAGCAAAATTTTTATCATGATAAACTATTACTAAATAATTTATTCAAAAAACTGAGAACCTAAGCTTAAGCAAAACCTAAAAATCAAGCAAAACTTTATCATGGTAAATTTGTATTTAATAATGCTTTTTGAACTGAAAAGTAAAAACCTTATTTTTTCCTAAGCCTTAGCAAAACCCAAAAATCAAAGAAAACTTTACCATTGGGGTGGAAACTCGCATTTTTGAAACTACGTTTACAAAAGAGCATCCAAAAGACGAGTTTTCAAAAGACGAGTTTTCCGAAGACGAGAAGTAGAAGACAAGATGTTGAAAGACGAGATGTAGAAGATGAAATTTCTGGACACCGTAAAAAAGCAGCCGAGACCAGGATCTGCGCATTAGTTTAATACAGAGCTGCACTGACACGTGTTTCTTTTTTTTTGGTTTTGCGCAAGTTTTGTCTTTTACATTACGTCTTCTTCAACATCTCGTCTACTATATTGTGTCTTTGGAAAGCTCGTTTTTTAAACATCTTTTTAAACATCTTTTAGTGCAATTTTGTAAACGTACTTCACAAAAGACGAATTTCGACCAAACACTAAAGTGTTTGCTTTTTTCGGTTTCGTTTAAGCTTGAGAAAAAATAAGGTTTTTAGTTTTTAATCTAGATAACACATCATTATATACAAATTTAACACGAAAAAATTTTAATTGATTTTTGGGTTTGCTTAAGCTTAAAAAATAAGTTTTTTAATCATGATTTCAGTCAAAAAATACGTAACATTCGTCTTTTAAAAAGTACGTTTATAAAATTGCACTCAAAGGCAAGTTTTTCGAAGACGAGATGTTTAAAAGACGAGTTTTCTAAAGACGAAATGTTTAAAGACGTTATGTAAAAGACGAAAGTTCTGGGAACCGGGTTTGCCTTTTAGATGATTTAGCCAAAAAATCAGAAAGGATTAAACTTGGCTGTAGTCTCCTGTTTAGTCAGCAACAATTTTAATTGGGCGTATTCTAGTACTAAAAACTCTTGGGTTGTCTCAGCTAGTTTATCCATTAATCAACTTGTATGTAGACAAAAAAAACCTTAAATCAAATTAAAAAATTTATAGCGAATTACACTTGGAATTTTAAGCTACCGAAAATAAAACGTACTGTAATGATTCAGGATTATAAAAATTATGGACTAAAAATGCCATGCATAGAAACAATAAATAAAACGTTTAAAATTAAAATGTTAGGAAGAATTACAAAAAATCCTTCAGCAAAATGGTGCGCTTTTATTTGTCATAAGCTAAAAAAAGTCGGTGGATTGGAATATTTACTTGATTGCACTTACAATTTCAAAAGTCTTCCAGTTAAGTGGAACGGCATAGATAATTATTATATTGATGCTCTAAAAGCATATCAAGAAGTTAGCGATAGAAGAATTGTCAAATTATACTGCTGGGAAGCCATTATAGACGAAAAAATAAACAATAATAAGTATATACTGATAGACAATAAAACAGTTTATCATCATGAGCTAGTAACAAAAAATTGTGACCAAATAAAAAATTTTCTCGATGAAAAACGAAATTGGAAGCCATTTCCAATAGTTGAAAAAATATACAATTTTAAAAAATTCAATCAAATACATTATAACCAAATTAAAGTAGTAGTCAATCGCGTGTGGGGAGACATTCTTAAATCTGGAATAACTCAAGAAAGATACCCCCTACCAGAATGGAAAGAGTTAAATACATATAAAGAAATAAAAAAATTGTTTATTATAAAACAAATAGAAGACCCAGCATCAATTAAACACTGGAATGAAATAATTGGGAAACAACAATGGGCCTTCTGGACAGAAAACTTTATAAATATAAGAACAATAACCTCAGAAACAAAACTTCAAGTTCTACAATTTAAAATCTTACATAGAGTAATAAGCTGCAGGAAGTGGCTCTATAAATATAAAATAGTAAATTCTCCATTCTGTATCTTCTGTAAAAATGTACCATCAATAGACAACCTCGAACATTATTTTTTAAAATGTCCATATTTGAATGAAATTTGGATAAAGGCCTCTGAATATTTCAGATTGAAAGAAGAGATAACATTTACTATTTCTATAGAAAATTGCATATTTTTACAAAATAGTGACAACGAAATAGTTAGAAAATGGCAAGAATATGCTCTCTGGTTAAAATATTTTATTCATATTCAAAAAACTGAAGAAACAAATCCAGATTTTTGTGCCTTTAAAAATTTTGTAAAAACAAAAATCAAAACAATAAATACTGCAATTAAATTAACAAAATCAAAAGATGAACGGTTACTTAAATGGAAAAATTGGTGATAAATAACGTTTAGCCCTGTTTTACCCTACTAACAATAATTAAATACAAAATTAATTTTTAAAAAAATAGGAAATAAAAAAAGAAAGGTTTGTTATTCATTATTCAAAAAAAAGTTTGGCAAATATTAACACATTCTAATGTGTACATTCCATATTGCACACGGAACCTGTGATAAGTTATTATTTTGTATGGTTCTTTTTTTAATGTGTTGTATTGTATATGTATTGTAGTGATACTATATTGATATTATACTTGTGTTATATTTGCTATTATCTGTTTTTATTCTTTGTGAATAAACCTTTAAAATAAAACAAACCCCCCCCCCCCCCCCACCCCCCCCCCCCCCACACCCACCCACCCCCAGCGCATGTTCGTCGCTGTTTGTCGTTGTTTGACAATCGATAAGTATCGTACCTTCTTCATACAATAAAAACCCTTTATTTAGCAACATGAAAATTTATTGAAATATCAGTACGTAACTGTGAAATAAGATAAACAAAGATACAATTTTTGTAAAAATCGACTTATTCGTTTTAGACATTTTCAGTAAGACATTGGTATCACTTTTTATTAAATATTATATAAAAAAATTTCAATCTATTAACAGTAAAATTTTACTCAACAACAGTTGTTTTTTTTTAATTTTAATGGACGAGATTTCAAACGTAAAATAAATTTTTAAATTAAAATCGTCTAATCTGAATTAAATCCTTTTGGACACAGAAAGAAAATATAAAGAAGTTTGATTATAAAAAAAGTAATGTTTAATAGTTTTCCCATAAATCATGTTTGTTACTTCTTCCTTATTATTAAAAATTCAACGCTATGTATAATTATCAGTTGTACAAATTGACGCAGATTTGAGATAAAAAAAAACGTTTTTACTAAAAATTGGTGTGAAATATATTAATTCGAAAATAATTAAACTGTAATTAATTAAGTGTGAGTCCGGTAAGTCACGCGCCAAAAAAAGACATTTAAACATCGTATTGACCTTGGAGATAAGTGGTGAGCAAATCATTCCGACCCAAAAGTGCTTGGTTCATTATTAAGGTGTGAACTATCGTCCCGTCAGAAGTCTTAGCACATACCTGTGTTGACACACTTGTCAAATTATATCTGAAAAGACACACTGACCTGTATTGGCGGAATAAAGATACTTAAATCATTATTGTGCAATCAATCCAATCACTCCGTCCAAAAGTGAGGAGTGGGGTCCCAAAACACCTAACGATTTTCCTCATCATTTTTACTATTTCAAATTGAAAAAACTTTTGTGATTTTTAATTAAACTAATAACTATTTTTTTACTGATTGTGTTAATAATATGTTTTCGAATAGCAATACAAAAATTTAGTTGGTAGATTTATTATTAATTTCTAGTGTGCTAAAACAAGTGTGCTAAATTATTTTTAATTGTTTTAAAAAGGCTTTAAAACAAATAACTATCTTGTTTAAATTATACTAAAAACGCTTTAAAAATTGGGGATGCGAAACTGGTAAATTTGTTGCCCATTAACTCTTTTTATACCCCCCGCCCCCAAGTTTTTCACTCTTTCGTGGCAATATTCACAGTCATTAGCGTATCGGAGATGGGAAAAAAATTTACAAACAGTTTATATTGATAGTTATATTTTAGTTACAATTGAAAAAAGCGGAATTATGTGAAGGAATATCGTCAACTAATATATCAAATTCTTTT